>JADKLZ010005243.1:11217815-11232552 GCA_021533235.1 Biomphalaria straminea | reverse complement strand
ATTCAAGTTTTCAATATCAGATGAACCATTAGAGTAATATTGCTAATTTTAATTTGTATGATGCAATCAAAGTTGTTATTTAATTAGTTAGCACAGTTTCATGAATACATTTAACTAAATTTTGGTGTACCACTAGTATCATCCAACTCTAGTAGGTTGTTGTGCAGGCCAAGTTAAAACAGAAATAGATGACCTTTTAAATCATCTGCTATTAGATCACAAGGTCTGAGCGGAGTACTTAATTGTATGGAAAGATGTAAAACATTACAAATATTAGATGTTAAATAAAATAACATTAATTTTAAATGTATTTCTTGCAAATAGTTGATGTGGAAGTACTTTCTTAATTTAAAGAACAAACCTTTGCTTTTATATGCAATGAAACTGTGGCCATTTAAAAGAACTATAATGTATCAGGACGTTTCACATGCTAACATAATACTCTTTTAGCATCCATGGCCAATGGCAAAGGAAACTAAAGTCTCCAAAAATAATCACTAAGCCAGCAATTTTTTGTTAGAGTTCTCAGAAAGCTGCAATACATGCAAATTATTGTCGCATATAATATTATCAAACAAAATGAAGTACCTATTGAAGGGAAATTTTGTTAACAATGCATGATTCAAGTTTGCAAAGTTTTATGTCCAGATAATAGAAATTATTTTACAACTGTAAAATTATCTTTAAAAAAAAAAAAAAAAAAAAACGTCAGGAAATTTAGGCCTACATCAAAGTGACCCTAAAAATTTCTGTTTCAGTGCTACTAAAGAAAAAAAGAGGAATTTAATGTTCCAACACAATTGGTATTACTTATAAATGTCATTTATATTTTTAGTATGCTTTTTAATGTGAATTAAGAATCAGCGAAACCAGACTAGCAGCTTCAAATAATTGAACTGCTATCTAATAATCATTTCTAAATTATGTGAATTAGGCATTTATAGATGATTATCAACAATTTTCCAAATGTAATATCTATAGCTTAAAGTTATGTGCAATGTAAATATATTTGTTAGCAGCCTAGAAAAAGCTTTTAATAATACATTACATATGCTCAAAGCTGAACCAAACTAAAAAAAAAAATATCATTAAAACAACCATAGTCTCATACATCACATTTTTATTTCATTAAATCTTATACTAAATTTCTGTATTTTCTTAATAAGGAAAAATTATGATGCGCCAAACTTTTTCATTTAATTCTTGGTCTGCTCCTCAAAAGTCTGCCCATCACTGGTTTAAACAATTTGTATGTAAAATATTGTGAATAATGAATGGCTGCCTGGTATGTGCTCAGTACTGTCATTTTATACCCTGTTCAACCCAGTGGGAGGTTTCAGTTAGGTTATAATGTTCAATTCAAAAAGAACATGCAAAAACATGTAAACATAAATATGTAAAATATTAAATATATGAAAGTTCAGATACATAAACCCACAATATTGAATGCTTCCACCCATACAATAAATTAGAAACACAAGGATGACATTCTTCAGTTTTCTCTTTTTTTTTTAACTGGATATACCATAGGTTAAACAATTTTCCTGTGACTAAAAATTTTTATCTTTGATTAAAATTTTTTTATTATAAAATTCCAATTCTATTGGACAAAAGTAACTATTGTTCTTAAAAAAAAAATATATGAACTCAGAAGCAATATAAAACATAGATATTTATCATTCTTTTTAAATGCATAATAAAATTAATAAATATAATGTTAAGCACCAAAACAGCCTGCTCAGATTATTTTTTTTCCTAATTAATTATAGCATCATATATATATATATAATATATATATATATATATAAAGAAGGAAATCTCTGATAATGCATCAAGTTTTGTAATAACATGTACAAATAGATTGAAATAAAACATATAAATTACCTTTCTAAGCAAATAAGCACAGCTCTCTGCAGCAAACACTTTGATGTAATCTTTTTGTTTCAATACAAGTAATTTAGAAAAATGTCTGGAGAAAAAAAGTCAAAAATTTCAAACATTACAACAAATAAAATAAAAATGTGTCACACACCAATTTTATGTTTTTTTTTGTAAGTGTTATTGTTATTGTTTGAAAAATATTTTGTATACCTGTGTGTAATAGAAGTGGCAGATGGATAAAATAGAGGGACAGAATCAACTGATCTAAATCTTAAACTAAGGATGATTTAAGTAGCAAGTCAACCAGTCAATAAGTGTGATGTGAGGGGTCAGAATGAAAGATAAGAAACACTTGTCTTCTACAGTCTCTAAGAGATCAGAAAGTATCTAGGTGCAGTAAAATAATGGGTATTGGAATATTAGGAATGTCTGCCCCAGTCTGTAGCATTTTGTGTCTTGGGAGACAATCTCTTCCTTTTGCAAGTTCCGTAACAACTAAAGAGGCCAGTAACAACTAAAGAGGCCAATCCTTGATAGTCATTGATACACAGCTGCTGTCAAAGGTTGGGCATCTGTAATCACCAGGTCCTGTTAAAATTTCACACTTCTTTCTACTTCTGGTTGTATGCCATCTGCAATCCAGGACCCTTCCTGTATGCTTTCTCTCCATGTGGATCCATCTAGTGTTAATTTTGAAGAGCTTCATGTAACATTCGCAGATCCCCTGCCTTCTATAAATCATCTTACACAATGTCTTTCAGAGTAAACCTTGTTATATTCTGAGAACACAACCAAGCCAGCCAAGGCGCCTGCTGCTGATAACAGTGTGGATGTCCTGGCACCAAACTACAGGACTTCCTCATTAGTTATTTTATCTTGCCTTGATTTTAAGTTGACCATGTTTCACTACCATATAGCAGATGCTCATCACACAGGTACTGTAGACTAGGGCTTTAGTATTGGTAGTCAGCAAGGTGTTATCTCACTCTCTTCTGCTGCCCTAGCAATGGTTTGAGGGCAGATAAGGTTTAGGTATATTACTAGTAGTGTGATAAAAAAGTTATCACAGGAGTGGGCAAATTAGCCCCACGGGCAACATGCTACCATACCTGCCTACCTAAAAAAGTCCAAATGTGTATTCCTGAGGGTCAAAATGTGTATTTTGGGACCTCAATGTGTAACACACACGCGAACGACTTATTTTTTATCGTATAAACCGAAATGATATTAAAATTATATATAAGAACAAATCGCTTCGCCTACATACAAAAATAAATGTCTACCAGGCGGTGGTTCTCTCAACCCTTCTATATGGCTCTGAGACATGGACACTATATAGAAAACAGCTAAGACTCCTTGAGCACTTTCACCAAAGATGCTTGCGCTCCATCATGGACATACGATGGCAAGACCGCACTACAAACAGCGATGTCCTTGCGAACGCCGGTATAGACAGTATAGAAAATCTGCCGCCGAGGACAAACGCAGACGACGAAAAGAAAATCTAAACCAACCACCAACGGACAATGGTTTTGCTTGCCCTGGATGTGGCAAAATATGTAGGTCACAGCTGGGACTGCACAGCCACGGGACACACTGTATTCCTCACTAATCTTCGGATTCGAAGACAAGCCTATTATTATTATATACATATATATATATATAAAATATCTAACTAACTGTTAGATTACAGTTAGATATAATCATATCTAGATCTAACTAATACTCCTATTACTACATTAATTTATATTAATAAATTTCTAATAGTAGGCCTATGCCATGCCTATAGACTTAGAATCTAGAAAAAGTAATAGAGTCTAGAGATCTAGACCTAGTCATTGCACTTTTTTATCTTTACCTAAATCTAAAATAAAATCAATAAGCTAGATCATATCTAGACTCTAAAATTTCATTCTAAGTCTAAGTGAGTAGTGAGTGTTACCGTGGATTGGCTACAATAGGACTAACGTAGACCAAGATCTAGAATGTAGACTATCTTTAATAATCTTAGAGTTAGACGGTAGCTAGGAATAGATCTACTGTGTACGTATATAAGTATTATAAGTAGATCTAGATCTAGTCTGTTAGATTTCTATATGATATAGATCTAAATCTAGATTCTTTGATCAAATGGTCTATATAGATCCATATTCTAGATCTAGATTAGCTAAAATATGATGTTTAGAATCAATAGCGCTTCGATATTTTTGATTAATATGGGAATATTAATACGGGAATTTTTTATTAGCGGCCTAGGTTTGAGCAAAAAGTCAGTCTGTCACACTCAGGGCACTAAAACTATAATAGAAGAGATACGAAAAAATATTTTTTCACCATTAAATGCGGCTTGAAAAGTTTAGGTGCAACGGTTACTTTTAGTTTTCTAAAAGCAAACCGTTTAATTTATAAAATTAATTCTGCAAGCGATTTTTTAATAACAAAACACCAATTCTAAAACAATTACGTAAATGTAAGAGAGAAAATGTTACTATAAGAAATGCCCTTCCCATGTAGATATCTGTAGATATCACATACATTTTTTAAAATGAACTTTTAGCAGCCACTTTCGTGTACTAGCGTAAAGCCCGCCAATGACATGATTCTAAACTAGTTTCTTAATTTTTTTTAAAATCAGATTTAAAAAAAAAAAGTTGTTTAGTGCCCCCATTACAATGAAAGAAGCATATTTTTGTGCGTTTTGTCTGTTGGTTGGTCTGTCAATCACGGTTAGAAAAAAACACTAAAGGCTTTTGAAAATATGATTTAACCTTTACTGTTCTTTCAGAAATATTGCGATAGTTTAAGGATGGCAGCATACAGGAATTGAGCCAGGGACCAACGATAAATCCGAACTAAAATCTATTGCGCAAACATAAAGTTAAGGCAGCTTTATACCCTGCTCACCATCCTCCGTCGTCCAACTTAGAAGGAACATCCGAAACATTTTGCGAATAGGCGGATCTGACAGGGATCCGACTCCGACGGGGGCCGCCTCTGAGTTTGTGTATCACACAAACTCTCTTTGTAATCTTGTTTTTTTTTTGCATTCGACTTTTTTTAAGCTCCAAATTAATTAATTTCTAATGAAATAAAGTCATGTTGGTGACTGAATGATACCAAACAGCCTCTCGCAATCGCTCTTGCGTGGTACCAACTCCCTTCTCCCACCACTCCCGTGTTCTTCATTTGTAGACTAGATTTAATTGCTTGAGTCCAATTAACGTATCTGGGCTCAATGTGTCCACCCCACCTTTCCTGTTGTTTTTTTTCCCCACAGGACGGCTTAGCGCGTGACCGCTAAGTCAATGTTGCTGTTTAGCGTGACCTCCGTGACCGCTCGTAAGCTAGTATAGAGAGAAAAAAAAAAGGTACAAAATGCGTAACGCGATGGGTTGAATTCGTATTTGCGTACTCGCTGCCATTTTTGGCGATTTTGAGTAACGAATACGCATTTTGCGAAACGGTAGGCAGGTATGTGCTACCCACCACAGCATTTAACACAGTCCGAAGACACCTACAGAAATGTGCCCACAGGTTTTACATATAAAAAATGCATATATATTAAAAATAAATAATTTTATATATCTAATAAATTATCTTCAGATTTATATGATAAAGAGGCTTAAGAAACATTGTCTATACATGTTATTCTAAAAAAGTTCAAAACAAGTCAAGTTTGTCAAATGAACAATACTAAGAGAAAACAGGTTCCAGAGAAGAATACGAATGTTGAATGAAAGTATGAACCAGTTGACAATATTATACTAGACAAAAATGACTCACAGTTTGATGAGTTAAACGACTTTACATTGAACTTAAAGACTGAAGTTCGTCTGACATTGAAGAACAATTCATGCAACAAACGTGATGTAATTCAGCAGCAAAGTAACATAACTACTTACAAAGATAGTAAAATAAATACAGATTCGAACATATTTGTTTCGAATGAATCATTGTCGAAGTCAAAACAAGATGAATCAGAAAAGAAAATGTTTCAAGTTTTTGATACAAGTTTTACCGCCATAAAGCCATGTGAGACAACTCAAGAAGATAAAGTCAATATTGAAAGTGAATAAATATTAAATGTATACAGAAAGCTCTGAAATTTTGAACAAGGAGACAAAGTGAAGTTATGGTTACCTGACATGAGAAACAAACTGATTTATACATGGCAAGGTCCATTTACCATTATTAGAAAGATTTCAAACGTAACGTATGAAATCAGCATAAACAAACATATCAAAATGTTTCATGTTCATAGGCTAGAAAAATATAACGAGGATACAGATGACGTAGACATAACAAAAGAACGTGAAGAAAATGTTACATTCTTGGAAATAATTCAAGAGGAAGATGAAGACATCATACATGAACAATTAACAAAGACAATATCAAAACGAACTGAATCTATCAAAGACATTGATATGAATCACTTAACAATGAAACGTAAGAAAGACATGTTGAATTTAAGTGATAAATATACTGAAATATTTCACGATGCTCCTGATGTTTCAACATTTATAGACAATGACATTAACTTCAAAAGTGACAAACTTGCCAACTCAAGTGTTTATTCTCTAACTTTGAACAATAGACATTTACTGCAGAAAAATTTTAATAAATGTTTTAGAACAATTTATGCATGAACATTTGCATTCAACATTTTCTACTACAACAGTTTTACAACGTAAACTGTTATCAAAAGAAAGATTTACTTTCGATTTAGGACAGTTCTTATTTGACAAGATTAAAAACATACAATCTTATACAGACAACAGTTGTATGTTGCTTAAAGCAATGATGAAACAGATTCATGAACTGAGAGACATTCTGAATAAACTGAAGCAATGTGAATCTTTAACTAAACCACGCAAGTTTATATTGCAACCTAAAGTGACATTTTTCAATGGCAAAGTTAAACATAAAGTTATGAAAACACAGGACAATATTGTTAAATGTATTCTGAACTTGAAAGAACCACGAAAGAAAAAGTGTTCCGAGGGATTACAATTGTTTCAAGTACCTCAAGAGAAGAAATGGACAGATAGACTGGAATTGTTTCAAGTACCTGGACAGAAGAACGTTGCAAGTTTAACAAGATTGTACAGCTGTGTCAAGAGTTATTTCCATACTATTGTCATGCAATTGTTTATTGCTTAGTATATTTACTCTGGCAGAACCTGCGACGCTGCTGACCCCAAACTGTATCGGCACTGCCGTTCCTTTGGATACATCAGCTGCGTGGAGAGGGGGGAACTGATGTGTGGGCGACATCGTTCCGACCACAGCTTATGCCCAGGCATTCATCTCATTTCCATGAGATGATCCATAGTCGCTTCGCGACTGACGGTGGCCATAGAGAGAGTATATTTACCTTAAATACTGTTGTTAAAAAAGTTTTATAAAGTAGTAATGTGGAATAGTATTATTTTTTCATTACAAATGTTTGAAAATAAGTTAATATTCAGATATTCTGTATTAGCAAGTAATATGATGACATGACATGTATTTTAGTATTATCAAGTTTTATTATTTTGATATTTTTGTATGTTACAAAAAATGTAAAGTTCATTCTTTGTTATCATGTAGTAGTAAGTAATGTATGGAACTAGATGTATTTTTTGTAATACTAATTACAAATGCTGAATGTGTACATATTTTGATTTGAATCATGTACATGTAGTGAAACAAATTTTGTAGTAAGAGTTCTGGACTTTTCATGGACCAATTTTGTTAGGTTTTTTGTGTGCATATATTATAATAGCAATAATGTTATTTTACGCATTTTATATTGCATACAAAATGCTAAAAAGGCAAGGGGGTAATGTAACGAACTTAGTTCGACCTTTTGATAGTTCTAGACGCCAGGTCAAGTTAGTGCGCTGTCCAGCGTAAACAAGTTAACTTTAGAATAGCCAATCGTAGAATGGGGTTAAGGGAAAAAATTATACACGTCAGCTTCCCGAAGGTCAACGTTACTAAATTAGTTATCAGAGAATTTTCTATGCTTCTGGAAGATACGATTTAGAAAAGTATAAATAAGAGGGAAAAGAGTTAGTTGGGGTCCTCGCACAGTAACGATACTTAGAGAGCAAGGGTCCTCGCATAGTAACGGTATTTATAGAGCGAAAGTCCTAGCTTAGAAATGGTTATAGTGGAAGAAAAGTTCTTGTATTGTATAGAGCGATGGTCCTATGTTTAATCTTCTCTTAGAAGTTTACTAGAGAGTAAAGTGTTATACTAAGTGATATAGAAGTAGTTTATAAGTAAAGTTTTATTATTCAAGATATATATTGAGTTGTTGTTCAAGAAAGCAGAAGAAGTCATTAAAGTTTGTACGAGAAACTACAGAAGTATTTCTTTCTTCATTTATTGAGTTTATTAAGTTATTATTTACAATCCGCGGCGTGTGACAGAGAGAAAGTAAAACGTCACAGTAGGCCTATCCTATGCCAATGGAATCTAAAAATAGTAATAGATATCTAAATCTAGTCATTGCACATATTTAAATATAAAATAAGATCAATATTCAATAAGCTAAATCAGATCTACACTCTAGAATATAAAGTGAATAGTGAGTGTTACCGGTCCCGTGGATCAGCTACAATAGAATACTGATTTATACTGAATAGTTATAGTACAAACGTGGACCAAGCAAGATCTAGATTATAGATAGAATGTAATGTAGTATATCTAGATATTCTTGATCTACTGTATAGATCTAATAAAAGTAGATATAGTTCCATATAGATCTAAATCTAGAGGTCTAGATCTATATAGATCCAGATTATTCTTGACTAGACGTCTAACTAAAATACGATGTTTTGAATCAATAGCGCTTCAATATTTTTGATTAAAATTAATACGGGAATATTTTTTTTATTCAAATTTTTTAAAGCTCCAAATTAATTAATTTCTAATGAAAATAAAGTCCGATGGTGACTGAATGGTACCAACCCGCCTCTCCCATCACTCTCGGGTGGTACCAACCCGCACTCCCATCACTCTCGCGTTCTTTATTTGTAGACTATATCTAATTGCTTGATTCCAATCAACGTATATCTAGATCTGGGCGCAATGTGTCCACCCCACCTTTTCTGTTTTTTTTCCCCCATAGGAAGGCTTAGCGCGTGACCTCTATGTCGAGGTGCCGCTTAGCATGACCTCAGTGACCGCTCGTAAGCTAGTTTAGAGAGAGGGAAAAAAAAGGTATGAAATGCGTAACGCGACGGGTTAAATTCTAATTGCGTACTGGCTGTCATTTTTGGGAGATTTTGCGTAACGGTAGGCAGGTATGCAACTATCAACTATTAAGCTAGTTCAACACAGAATATTATGCATAAGCATTAACAATTAAATACTTCACATGAAGTTCAATGGTACTTTTTTTTTGTGAAATGTTTTGTTGTAACAAAAATAAAATTTAAATAATATTCATAATATTAGTTTCAGAAATTGATAATGTTGTAATTTAACTGGGAGTGTAAAACATTAAATGTAAATTTATAATTATTAATATAGTACAAATGTGAATTAAAAGACATTAGACATGGTAATCTATCATATTTTTCTAAGTTGTAAGTACATATTTTATATATATATGTGGCCCCCCATTCCCTTTAGAAAAAGATTGCACATCCCTGCCTTATAATATTTGATTAACACGGTTAAAACCATTATTATATAATAAATTGTTTTTATATTTTATAGTATCAAACAACAAGCCTAAAGGATGAATTAATTGAATATGGTTGTTCATTGCAATAGTGTGTGTGTGTAGTAGTAATTGTGTGAATAGAGATTACCTGAACACTTCCTTGAAATCCTTAATAAGGAATCTCCACAGGACTCTAAAAAGGTAGGCAAGGGTTTGAAAAATGTGTTCCAGAATCTCAACATCCTGAGTGTGTGATGACAAAAGATTTACAAGTATCTCAAAGAAAGAGTAGAAGTAAGGCACAAAGTCTTCTTGTAGATCCTTTGCTAACTGAACTACTAAACTGTAGATAGAATAAGTTTTATGATCACATTAAATATTTCAAATACGTAATGTAATAAGTATTATAACCAAATGTATAATAATCTATAAAAACATAAAATTACACCCATGCGTACATATACAGTATCTAAAAAGGACAAAGTGAGACATGTACTTACTCAAACAAAGTATTCAGAGCCAAAGAGTTTGGCACTTGTAAATGTAACTTCAGTGTTTGAATGATTTCATCCTTAAATAATTTAAAAAAAAATAATAATAATAAAAAGGGTACTTAGTTATAGAAAGGTAATATACAATTTTTGAACATTTTGTAGTTTAAATTTTAAAAATAAAAAGGGTGCATGGTCAAAGAAAGGTTAAATAAAGTTTGTGAAGGTTTTATGGTTTTTAATTTAAATAGAAGTATATATAACAAGCCTACAACAGATTTTTAACTGTTCACCTGGTATCTATTGATCCAATGATTACATTGCATTAGTTTTTGACAAAAAAAAGAGGATTAGACATTAATACATTGTATGTCAATGCTGGCATCAGATCCCATCAGCTCAGCTCTTATCATTTGAATTAGTTCCCCTGAAGAAATTCAGAGGTTGTGCTTTAATCTACTTAATCTGTGTGAATCTCATTATTTCACTTTAACAAGAGTACAGACTTGCCACAGTATGTCCATGATCATTAGTGAAAGCATACAAGAAGTTTTAGTTGGTTTTAAGTAACCATGTCTCAAACCCATATAAAAAGGGTTGAGAGAACCACTGCTTGGTAATTACTGATTCTTGTAGGCAGGCGGAGCGATTTATTCCTCCAAACTCTCGCTTGGGGGCGTCCGAAAGGACTACTGGCCATAGACAGATGGTTATAAACTTACCCTGAAATTGATGCATCATTTGATACTAAGCTTCCTAAATATGTGAGTGGTCTAGCATGTTAAAGGGGCGTCCAAAAAATAAACCAAAAAAAAGCGGCAGCGAGCTGAATGTCATGTTCATTGTGGGATAGTATGGCAGGATCATGAGCATAGAGAAGCTCTGTTAATAACCATTTCCTTTGTTTGTATGGGATACCAGATATCAAATGATGTCTGGTGTGGCAAAATATATAGGTCGCATCTGGGGCAGAGTAGCCCCGTGATATACTGCACATCTCAATAATATTCAGACTCGAAGACAAGCCTTATCATATAACAAGAATATAGGTAGTTTTTCTTTAAAATGGATGCTAATAATATTTTCTAAAAGACAACTAGTAATGTGGAGCAAGGTAAGGATGTTAACATTACATAGATTGTGTTAAAACAGGCTCACTGGAATACAAAAGGATATTATAGAATAATTTGGAGCAAGATTGATAGTGGAAGCCTAGTTGACTATCCTTTTTGTGTAAAAAACGTTGTTACTTTAAAATACAAATCATACCTTATGATATACTAGCTGTTCATAAGTTTGAACTTGATTGACTATTTCCCTTCTAAAGGTCACTGAAAAATTATTTTAAAAACATAATTAACAATCATCAAAGTTCATTTAAGGGCTTTAAGAAGCTTTGGACAATATATAAATAGATTTATGTAAAATTTCAGTAAAACAGTTTAAAGATTTCAAGTTATTTTACATTGTTTTGTGGGTTTTTTTTTATTATATGGAAATGAATGGCATTTTTGTTTTGTTATATCAAAACTAATGTATTTCAAAATTTGCCAAATTATATTTCTAATCTAAGCTGTACCCATGTTATGAGAATTATTTATTGTATTGGTTGTCATTCTCATGTTTAAATGTGCTTGTAAATCATCCATGAGAATGTGTTCACAAAATGTTTATGTGTGTTGTGAAGTAATTCTGAATATTAAAGCCATACTAAGCTGACATGTTTTTTTTGACTCTATTGTGTTATATATGTTCCTAACAAACCCACTCAGTAATTTATAATTGTACCATAAAATTGTTTCCAAAACTTTTTCTTAATGCAACACTTTACACATTCTGAGTATTTAGTGAAACACTCTTCTCATTTTTTAAAGAGTTTAGTTCATGTGGTGGCCTACTAGTTAATTATTCTAGTTGTTTGTGAAACATCTATCTATTCAAGCCACGCAAAACAGTAGGTTTTTTAGGAACATAATTTGGGGAACACCTTTGTAGGTAAAAGAAAGAATTGGATGTACATTAAATTGTTTGGTCAAGGATAACTTAAGTGCCTAAAATTTTCATTACACTTCAATGTTAAGAAACAAATGTAAAGTCAAAGGAATGAAAGGTCAAGGAAAAGCCATGCATTAGAGATAGAACAATAGAAAATTATACAATCTTCCCTAGTAGAGTGGTTACCGTGTTGGCTTAAGAAGAATTTAGCCCAAAAGTTCAAAACAGGTCGTTCCCTTTTTTATAATTTTTTTTTTTATATATGCTTTTAATATTGTTAGTCTAGATCTCTTTCAAATTTAATTACATGACTGATCCAAACTGATTGATACAAGTAGGCTTAATATGAGCTTTGTTTCTGAAAAATGTATTTTGTATGTTTAAATACTGTTAGGTAATTCCATAGTGTCTAATGCAAATAAACCAAATGGAGGTAACACTCAACGTAATGCAGAATTGAATAACACCAACGAAAGGCCGAACAATCCATAGAAGTTAGTCGATGCTGATATTAAATGTCGAACAAGTTTAATATCAATGAATGGAACCGTCAAATGTCAACTAACTGTATATGTTCATAAATTGATATTTATTTCTACATTGTGCTGAAAGTGTCTGTTATCGTCGACTTCTATTTTGTTCTGTCTCTAAAACCCTAACGTTTCACTAGTCACATCACTGTCAAAACTTCCCCTATTTCCAAAATGAATAATTAATTCCTAATCTTGCCATAATATTACCAAAAATGATGCAGTGTCTGATTTATACAATGCTTCTAACCTGTGTCCATGGAAAGTGTATTAATAATTGGACATGAGAAGTTGCAAAGGGGAAAGATTATCTCATATAAAAACAAAATATGTAGTTGCAATTATGGAAATCATTTAAAATATAAATGGTTATCTTGTTTACTACTGAATCTATTAAACACTAAATATATTTATTAAATGTACTTAATATTATTTTCATTACTTTTTTGGCTTTCCATTACTTTAAGATACTGATTACTAAATATTTAAACATGTATGTTTGCTTAATGGAAATGTATTAAGATAAATTATTATTATTATTATAGCTTTTATATAGCGCTACTTTCATGCTTATAGCATGCTCCGAGCACTTTGGTCCAATCTCATTTGTGGACCAGTTGGGGGGGGGGGGGAGGAGGGGGTATCCAGGAGTTGATTTTTGGTGCTGCCTTTGGGCGCTCTGTAAACACAACTCTGCCCGAGTCGGGTGTCGAACCTTGAGCCCCCTTCTAGGTAGCCAAGCCAAGCCAAGCTCAAGCCGCACTTTGGCTTGTGAAAAAAGGTCATCTTCAGGAAATATAATTGCTACCATTTTGTATCATGAAAAGGATTTAGTAGTTCTATGTACAAGTTAAGTAATGAGAGGTTAAATTTTCATATTTTTTCTGCTACCACTGATAGGAGAATTAGTAATCTTTTTTTAAAAAAATAAATAAAATGAAACAATCACCACAAATGAAAACAACTACCGCATTGTTTTATATTTGGAAATTATTAAAAGAAAAGAAAAAAAAAGAAAAGAAAAAAAAAAAAAGAACAAAAATGCTACTTACAAAAATGCTCAGTTAAATCGAGTTCTGTCCACTTGTTTAAAGATTCACCAAAAAGAGTTCCTTCAGTCTGCAAAATAAAATATTAAAAAAAAAAAACACATTACAGTCTTAATGCTGGAGAAATTCTTCTCAACATGATGCATACTAGTAATGACTATGAAAATATTTATGTAAAAAGAAAACATAATTGTAATCAAACAATGTCAAGTTATCGAATAAATTTTAAACATGGTGACATTTTTTTCAATTTTAACTCACACTTTTGATTAGAAATTTAAATAATATATTTTGACTTCTTTTTATTATTCTATTTCATGCTGTGTGAAAACACTTTTGGTTAAAATTTCTGAAAGATCTCATTTATTATTGAATTTATTAAAAATTAAAATTTATACAAAAACATTACTAAAGGACAAAATTTGTCTAGCACATAATTATGCTCCCTTATATTATTGCTCAAAAGATGTCCATCCAAATTAAATGATTCATATTTAGAAAGAAAATTAACAGAATGAAACTTCAAGACCACAATCAACTTTATTAACTATAAACATCGTTCCTTATATCTTCTAATTTCAACACCCTGACATACTTTATATCTCATTCATCAAGCACTTCTTTCATTAGACTCTAGATCTAAGTCACTAAAATTTGCTGCCTTTTCACGGCTGTGTGCGAATTATCTTCACTGAATCTATCAGAGATCTAGTAGAATCTATAATAGACTTTATAGATTCTAACTAGATCTATAAATCACTAAATTCGCAGACTTTCCACGACTTCACCGGGTTAGTAATTATCTTCACTAGGTTCTACTAATTCTAGTGATTTAGCGTAAATCTAGTGTCTAGATTTAAGGCATTAAAAATTTGCTGATTTGTCGTGGCTGTGTGCGAATTATTGTCATTGAATCTATTGTAAATCTAGAATCTATAATAATAGACTTTATATATATATCTGGTAATTATAACATGTCTTCGCATGGGAAAAGGTCGGATAAGAGCCTATTTTACTAGAATCTATGAGAACCAGGATCCTAGATGTTTGCACTGTTACATGTTACAACACAACCTGAATGATGTAGAATGCTCAAAAGCATTTTCAAAGATAAAGCTAATCTTGAAACTGACA
>JADKLZ010005243.1:11198570-11212807 GCA_021533235.1 Biomphalaria straminea | reverse complement strand
GTGCAAGGATAACAACTGATGGAGCTTTGACTGAGAAAAAAACAAAATTTCTAATAAATAAAGAAAACATCCCAACAATAAAATAGTAACTGGAAAGTTTACACAAAGCTACATTGAATTAAATATTACATGAGAATATACAATGCAATGACATGAGAATTGTTCACATGTTTGCCTCTAGTCATTGTCAAAGTATGCAGTCGCTAAGGTCCATGATTGTTGGGTGCCTCGAACAGGAAATTGGCCAATCATTAGATCAATTTTGAATCTCAAGGAAGAAATTGTTAGGTTCCTTGATGGACATTGACTGTAACCCTTTCCTAATATTTGTAATGAAGAGTAGTTCAATACAGACTTCATGTTTAGCATCGGAAGCATTGCAATTTGTTGTTTGCACATGATATGTATACGCATCTTAAATCTTTTCAAACAAAGCTTTTCCATTTCTTGAGGCCAGCAAGAGAAATTAAGGCTTTATCATTTTACCTTAGCTGAAAGGTAAAACTATTTCAAGTAAAATGGTTGAAAAGTACAAGACTTATTTGGATTCCTTGATTGTGTAATTTTAAAGCTAATTTCAAGAGTCAAGAACTTTAAATAAACAAGTTTTCAATACCTTTAGCTCACCATTTAATGCAGAAGCTGACTCAGCTCCAGATGACATATCTCCAAGCAAATTATAACTCGAAAGAGAAGTTTCAGTCAGTTCTTTCGCAAGAGTTTCATGGGAGCCAGAAGCTGTATATCCACAATTTATGAAACTTAAACTTTCACATTTTATGGAACCACATTCATCTTTGAACAAGCTTTTCTTTTTATTTGAAAATTATCAAGTGTTAGAACAGGTTGATGCTTATTGACGGTAATTAGACAGTAGTCACAAGAAAAACAACAACTAGTTAGCTATTTCCATGGTTCCTGAACTTTATGCGCGCAGTTATATACTTCACATTAAGTAATACTATACATTCGTCATGAAATGTTGGATGTAAATGGACAATGACAAAATAATAAAAAATCATTCGTAAAATGTTTTTGGAAAAGTGCATTTTTTCCACTTTTTTCCGATAAGGGGTGACACCCGGTTCGGACCGCACCCCCTAGTGACGCCACTGGTGCATACTTATATATTCGAAACACATTTAAAAAGAAAAAGTTAATATATTTCATAACAGACATTAAAGGAACCACATCCAATTTATACAAATTATCATGCAGCCGAATATGGCTGGATAAGTAAAAATTGTGGGATATTTAGCTTGAGCGAAACTACTATCTGGTGTATATATGTTTCTGTGTGTGTTTTAACAACTATTTGGTTTTTTTTATTTCAGAGTTTGGCATTAATTGTTCTTCCATTTATTCCTGCTTCAAATTTGTTCTTCCCTGTTGGTTTTGTTGTTGCTGAAAGAATCCTATACACACCAAGCTTTGGCTTTTGTATGTTGGTAGCATTTGGTGCACAAGTCTTGAAAGAAAAGTTTAGGTTTGTAAGCCAGTAGCACTTGCTTCACTAGTCAATTAAGAATAATTAGGTTTGTATTATGATGGCACTGGTGAACTGATTATATATGAAATGTTATCTGAAAATTATTTTTTTTCCTCCCTGATCTATGATTTGTTTGTTTTGTAAAATGTTCCTTCATAGTTAAAGATGATTTACTTGCTAGTCCAAACCTCCCACAGGACAACGGGGATGGGAGCTGGCAAGGTTTGAACCTGGGACAATCGATATTTACAAATGACTGTCCAGCGCTCAAACTGCAGGACCAGGCAGCCATCTGTAATGTTTATGAACTAATGTTTTGATTTATATGTATTTGTCCTTGCCAGTCCTTGCAAGTCAGTTGAAATAAACCCCAGCAATAGATTTAAATATATTTTGCATTAAGAATGCATTTATGCAATTATGACTAACAATAAAATTATATTTGAATATTAAAATTTACTTCTGGACCTGGCACATAACAGATAAATTATTAAGTACTGTAAAGTGAGCATAATTGATCAATTGACACATCAAGAAAATGTTTTTTTATTGCCTGTGTAAGTCTATTTGTTTCTCAAAAACCCATGTCTAACATTAGTTCTCATGCTCATTCTATATAGTTTTGATGCCTGTTTGTTACAATAACATAAAAGCATATTTTGTTACTCTGCACTTCACAACACTATCATTATTCAGTGGGTTTGTTCTGTTCTCACTTATTATAAATTATTGTAGACAATCAAACTAAAGACTTTGTGTTGATATAGTATACATTGAAATACTTTTCAAGAAGACAATTAGACTAAAGACTTTTTGTGTTGATATAAGTAGATATTGAAATACTTTTCAAGTAGACAATTAAACAAAGAAGAAAGATAATTCTTTGGGGTTGTGTTCAGATCCCCGAGAACTGAACAAATATGTAATGAGAAAACATTTCACTATTTGAACATTTGATAAATTAATAAGTATATCATCAGTTAGTGAAGTACAAATGTTAATATAACGTTCAACAAGAACAAGATAAAATATAAACTTTCTTGTGTTAATTACCTCAGAAGACAAATTGGAGCAAATGGTATTCGTCAAGAATTTTCTTTTACTAAGAGCTGTAGACACCAGAAGAATTTATTTCTGAGGTTCAGAATGCAGAAAAGCATTTGGTGCAAGGGCTCAGCACACTGATCTTTCAGACCCACAATCTAGCTAGAAACACTAATCTATGTGGTTACAGCTGTTTGCTATTGTTCTGTAAATCTATACCCCAGATGCAAAGCAAAAAACTTTTCCAGTAGTCAGTGACTTTATCTGGCAGATGTACTAGATGAAGTTAGTAATACACAAGAGTACTTTTAGACAAGGTTTCAATATCTACTGATCTTTTAGTCATTTATTTTACAGCTTTGTATCAATGTTTGCAATTAGCTATTATGTTTGTTTCATTTTGGAGGAGGAGAATTAATGGCTGGGAAAGAATGTAAAACTGGTCCTTGTGATGGTGCTGGTAGCAATAACACATTTCAAAAACTTTTGAGATACAAATGTGAATAAAAAGTGTTAATGTTAATTAATTATCATTACATTTTCTAATAATTATCTTTTTTTTTTTTTTTTTTTTTTTTTACTTTCAGCTCAAGAAAATATTTTATTAATGTCGCCCTAGCCTTTTTGATTGTGGCTTATGGAGTCAAAACGTATCTGCGTAACTTTGACTGGTAGTAAAATCTTTACGCTGTTGCCAGCTTTAAAAATTAATATTATTTATATTTATAATTAAATTAAAATAATAAGTTTTGTAAATTATTATTTTAAGATATTGTTAATTAGTTATAATTAATATAACTAAAATGCTTTTTAATTATAATACATTAATTGCTTTCATCATTTTAAGTTTACAGATTTTAATATTTTTTATGTGGATTAAAATAAAGTTGATTTATTCAGGTAGCCCCTTCTGGTTCTGGAAAACTTCGTTGTTTTCCTCTACCATAGTAGCTGGGGATCTCAATGCCAAGTCTCCTGCCTGGGGCTATGACACAACTGACACCTCAGGCCAAAAAGTCCTTGACCTATTAAACACTTCTAATTTATTCTTATTGCAAGACAAAACCTCTCCGCCAACATTACTGCACACTGGCAATGGGTCGCTCTCTAGACCCGACTTAACACTCATTTCAGCAGACCTAGACAACAAAACCACATTCAGAGTGCTTGAGGATATAGGAAGTGACCATAGCCCCATAGAGATCACTATTGCTCTCTCCACGACCAGGGGTGTAGCCACTAAAGTCCCACGTAAATGGAGCTACACCAAGGCCGACTGGTCAGCGTTTAGTGCGGACGTCGACGCCGCACTATCCTCCATCGCAGTGGAGGAAGGGTCCGTCGACCAAATATACGGCGAGATAACAGCAGCAGTGTTGGGAGCGGCTAAGAGGTACGTCCCCCGGACCTTTCCCGGCACAAGGCACAAACCCGCCTGGTCGAGAGAATTAGACCGAATAGTCTCGGCTAGGAAAAGGGCGCGGAAGAAAGCTTATACGAAAGGTACTCCCGAAATCCGCCGCGAGTACAACCGCCTATGCAGGAAAGCAGGAGAGATGGCCAGACAAGTGCGGTCTGACCACTGGAACGCGGCCTGTGCTGGGTTAGATCTGAAAGACACCTCGAAAGCCTGGAGACTTCTCCGCAACTTGGAGGCCACAAGTTCGGTACGCACACCCGCTCCATTATTGTCACCCAGTGGAGAATCGGTCTCTAAAGTCGCTAAAATGGCCGACCTGTTGAATTCTCACTTCGCTTCGATCAGCAGGTCCGAAGAGAAGTCATCCACGTCCAAGGCCCTCAATAAAGAACGGAAAAGGCAGGAGAGGGAGCCGGATGACCCAGCAACCCTGAGCACGTGCAATGCGCCCTTCTGTCGTGCTGAGCTGGACAGTGCGATTGCCAAGTCAAAAAACAGAAAGGCTCCGGGGCCGGATCGGATTACCTCCGAGATGTTAAAACACCTCAGGGGAATAGCAAGGGACAAACTCCTCGAGTTTGGGAATCGAACCTGGATAGAGGGTACTCTACCCAGGGCCTGGCGCTGTGCTACCATTGTTCCAATCCTAAAGAAAGGCAAAGACGCGACTAGCGTTGAGTCCTACAGACCCATATCCTTGACGTCCACCATTTCAAAAATGGTTGAAAGGATGGTCAACGAGCGGCTCGTGTGGTCCTTCGAGAGTGCCGGTATCCTGGCGCCAGAACAGGCTGGCTTCAGAGAAGGCTTGAGCTCGATTGATCAGGTCAACGTATTTGTACAGGAGGTGGCCGACGGGTTCCAGAGGGCCGAAAGCACATACGCAGTATATCTTGACTTAAAACAAGCGTACGACCGAGTGTGGAAGCAAGGCCTCTATCTAAAGTTACGAGCCATGGGTGTGCACGGCCGAACCTACCAGTGGGTTAAGGCCTTCTTAACTGGGAGGAGCATACGAACACAATTCCAGCACTCCCTTAGTAAGTCAAAACAACAACATAATGGCTTACCGCAGGGCTCTGCCCTATCGTGCACACTTTTCATGGCCTTTCTGAACGATTTGCCCAGCTCACTACGGACACGTAAGCTGTTATATGCTGATGATATTGTTCTCTGGTCAACCGGGAAGCGAGCTGACCAAATACAGGCAGCACTTCAAGCGGACCTCCATACCATCTCCTCGTACTGTAACAAATGGCAGATTCAGATAAACGTTGCCAAAACGACCTGGTCCCTGTTCAGCCTAGGGATCGACATCCTCAAGGCTCCATTCGAGCTTCAACTCGGTGGGCTGCGACTCAAATGCGAAAACACGCCAAAATATCTAGGGGTGACCCTGGATAGAAAATTGACAATGCACTTGCACATCCAGGAAGTGGAACGGAAGGCCTCGGAGAAGTTAGGGTTATTACGAAAGCTGGCCAGCACAAAGTGGGGCGCCAGAGCTGACATGCTACGCACACTGTACATAGGGGCTGTTCGCTCGTAAATAGAATACTCACTGCCCATCCAAGTCTATGCGAGCAAAACGGCCCTCGAATCACTCGACAAAGTACAGGCTCAGGCACTAAGGTTCATTACCGGCACCTTTAGGACAACTCCCACATGCGCTGCTGAAATTATGTCCAATGTGCCTCCTCTCGGCCTGAGGAGAGAGAGGGCAGTACTAACTGCCCTGGAGCGTTATAAAAGGAGCGATCCAGGGCTCCCCACCCAAATATTAGTCAGTCAGTGGAGAGAAAAACACAGGATCCGACGGTCATCATTCATGCACATAGCGTGTAATTTGAGTGTGCAAGCTGGACTCTCCACCGACCGGATACCAATCCGCAGGATAAGTACCTGCCCTCCGTGGAGGCGTGTGCCCAGCCCTCCCATAAACCTAACACTAGCGGGACTGGAGGGGGGCACTAAGAGACACATACACCCAACAATTCTTAATCAGATGGCAACAGAAACACTAAAATCGTACCCATCCGATGCCATCTACTGTTATACGGATGGGTCCGTACTGCGGGACCCCGTGAGAGCCGGGTATGGGGCCTTGATCTGTTACCCGGACCTCGATCCAGACAAGCTGTCGGGCGCATGCGGCCTCGCCGCATGCAGCTTCGACGCTGAAATCACGGCGATTACTGAGGCACTACGCCATGTAGGGGAAAAAATCCGTAAAAAGGACACCGTTGCGACTACTGTTGTAATAGTGACCGATTCTAGCTCCTGCCTCCAAGCCCTGGCTGGCTTGGGGGGAAAGTCACCTTTGGTGGAAGAGGCACTAGGCGCCGCAAATAACATCCGCCTATTTATTGGAGCTGTCATCTTTATGCAATGGGTGCCCTCACACTGCGGCGTGAGGGGCAACGAAACGGCAGACGCTTTAGCAAGAGCGGGTGCGCTGGCCGTGCCCACTTTCGAAGCCCCAAGTACGTTTAACCAAGCTACGACAATTATCCGAGAGTGGGTGCATGAGAAGTGGTTGAAATCCTGGGATGACTCTAAAAAAGCCCGAGGAGTCTGGCAGCATTTGCGACGCCCGGACCGCGACGATCCATGGTGGAGGCTAAAACGGTCGGAACAGTCTCTAATTGCGCAGTGCCGAACGGGACACTGTCCCATTGGTGCATATTTTGCCCGGTTCCGGCCCAATTTTGATGCCCGTTGCCGACACTGTGGAGAGTCGGTGGAGACGGTGGAGCATATTTTGCATGAGTGTCCGCAGCTCCGAGAGCTGCGGGAATCCTTGTCTACAGATTCACTGAACCTGTATGGAGGCATTAAGGCATTACGCCAAACAGCAGAGTTTCTCACCAGGGCTCTACGGGAGGACTGATCCTTCCAGCCCTGGTTTTCAATTTGGAGTTCATCTCAGGTTCTGGAAAATGATTTTATAAATCTATGACCTCTTATTAAAAGATGCACACTTTTTTCTTTTGTATTGTAAGCATGTTATAGTGCACAAAGATTTCTAAAGCACACAAAATAGTAACACAATGCAGTAGTGACCTATAGCGCTGAAGAGCACTAAATAGATACGTGATACTCGTAGTAGATCCAAGTGAGCAGGCGATACTGATTGGTACCAAATAGGCAAGTTGGAAGAATAGGGCTAATGCTGGTAGGCATTGCTGGATAGCACGAAGTAGGCAGACACCTGAGGGAGGCTGGGGATAAACAAAGACAAGTTACGACATGTCTCTCATGCATCTTATTGATGCCCTCGACTGAGGTGCATTTGTCAGATTGGTAATCTTGCTTTAGTGCACAATGGGGAGATAATGACAAATGGGATTGGAAAAATATAGGGCTGATAGTAGTAATACAAAATGTACATAAAAGGGGAAATAATAATCTCAATTAAACAACATAAGTGAAAAGAAAGAAAAAAAAAAGGGGGGGAGGGGAGAATTGGATGCTGGTGGTCAATAACCGTGACGCTATTTTTTTACACACAGCGGGGGGCCATGAACAATGGATCGAGCTTTACTGGAGAGAGAGGGGGGTGCAACTCTCGCCAAAATAAAATGAGTAAAGGGGAGATAATTCTTATATCTCTTCTAATCACAGTGTTAGTACACTAGTAAAATTATCAAGGCGTTGAGCAAGATAAAGGAATAAAATAAGAGGTACAAACATATACAATGTTGCGTCAATCATCAATTGAGCAACGTGGCAATAATATTGTCGACATAGGTAAATGTAATATTTAAATATATATACATATCCAATGGTTAAGTTTCCTACTTATGACAGTGAGAAATACACAATGCACCACTTAAATATAAATGAACTAAATAAAATACACATGATAATATCCAGAATGAAATATACACAAGCTAATAAAATGGAACTGTGACTAAGTTCGACTTAGCTTATCACTAGGTATTCCTCTAAGAGTAAGAATAAATGAAATAGTCCAGACTCATATGTCAGTGCGAGAGAGAAATGAGTGAGTGACTATTTTGAGCTAGTCTACCTTGTAAAGATTGGAAATGAGACCGGAAACAGGAAATGTGATAAGCTTATGATTATTTCTCACGTGTGTGGACTCAAGACGAATTTCACACATTGGGCAAGTCACGAAGCATGGTATTGGTAAGCCAGTATTGGTGGACGAAAGAATAATCCAGCCCAGATGGTCTCGACGTGAAAGTTGGACATCTGGCGCATAAGGGGACTCCTTCTTTGATCTTTGCCCCGGTCAAGGGGAGATAAGCGAAAAGCAGTGACCTAGCCCTAGACCAGGTGGCGGGCTTAGTATAGCGAGAAGAGAAAAAGGTGGGGCTTGTGATGAAATGGGGCATAGAAAGGGGAAATGATTCAAATAAAATAAATAAATAATAATAATTAATGCTTTGATAAATTTGAGCGAATCTGTCAGCAAGCTTTTGACTTGTGACAACAATATAAGATGAATTTTTCTAAAAATCTAAATATTTTGATAGATGTTATCTAAAATTTAATTTTGTTTTCTAGATATTGGTTTATAATTTTACAAAAAAATCAACATAATATTTCTTAAGTATTAGGAGGGTTCACACAAACTAATTAATAAAAAGCCATTTTGTTAACATTATATTTTATATTTAAAGAAATACTGTAATACGTACTTCTAGTACAATTTAAAAAAAAAAATAAATTCAAAATAGCATGAATTTATTTTTTAACCAAGTTTCAGAGCATCAGAATTCAAATTCTAAAAATTCTCATCAGTATTCATGATTTATTTGTAGCAACTATTCACTCATTTTATGTTCAGAGACACAAATAAATTTATGATAGTTATTCATTAGGACATTGTAGTTCATTCTTAAAGGCCTCTCTTACATTTATTTATATTATAATTTTAGGGAATCAGAATATACAATATTCCGCGCAGGCCTAAAAGTGAATCAGGAAAATGCCAAACTATTTAACAATGTTGGTCATGCCTTAGAAAAATTACTAAAGTTTGATGAAGCATTACATTATTTTGAGAAAGCAGCCAGGTAAGGAGATAATGAAATTTCTACTAGTTTGAAAGCAATAATATAGATAAAATGTGTATTCTTGATAATTAAACTAAATAAGTTTCATATGGACTATGCTTATTTAAAAGTCCAATTCCAACACTCTATCATTAATCTACTGAATTTAAACTAGGTATAATAATTCTATGATTCATTCTAACTAGTGTTCAACCTGATGATATTGGTGCTCACATAAATGTTGGCAGAACTTATGTCCAGCTAAACAAAAGTCAACCAGCAGAGTTATCATATCTGAAAGCCATCAGTTTGTTTCCGCCAATTATTAAAGGTAGTAATGATACATTTTAATTGGTAAAGTACTTGGTAAAATACTGATTGACTGAGAGTCCTGGGTTCTAATCCTTGTAAAGACAGGGATTTTTAATTTTTTGAGATCTTTGACATGCCTCTGAGTCCACCTAACTCTAATTGGTACCTACATGACTTTAGTTGGGAAACACAAAGGTGGTTGGTCATTGTGTTGGCCACATGTCACCCTGATTACTGTGGGCCACAGAAACAGATGACCTTTACTTCATTTTCCCTATAGATCTCAAGTGTAACTTTACCTTTTTTACTTTTATTTTTTTATTAGATTTGATAAATTACAATAATTTAATTATGTTAACTTTTTAGCTATTATGCAATATTTTCTAATATACCGCCAAGCTTTTATAAAAGACTATGAAATTAAATTAAAAAACTTTATTTGTTAACAAAAAAAATTCAACTATAAGCTTCTTTTGTCCTCTGTCAATTAAATATAATAATTTTATGATTTAAATACACACTATGACTGACCATAATTCATTGGATAAAATTTTAAGGTTTAACCTTTTTATTCAAGGAAAATCTTATCAAGCCAGGGTTGCCCCAAGTCATTTGAATGCATATCTCAATCTGGCAAACTTGATTTCTAAAGATCCTAATAGATTGAGAGAAGCTGATCAGGTACATTTGTTGTTGTTTCTTTTTTTTTTAATATCTTTTAAATTTTTTAAAAGTCTACAATTTTAACAGGGCTTTATCTTTTCAGTAATATTTTGAAGGCTGATTCATTTTTTTAAGGTGGCACATTTGATTGCACAATGTCCTGCAAACTGTTTAAGTAAATCATAAATGGATAAAAAATATTATTACATCTTAAATCTGGGCATTCAGCTAAACTTGAGGCCGTGAAGGTTGTTTTGTAAAAATTACTTTGGCCAAAAAAAAATATTCAAAAGAATATTTGGAGGAAGGATAAAAAATCATTGTAGCAAGGCAAGATATTGGGACTCATTGTTCAGTGTAAATTCCTTGAAGTTTTATTATAGTTTACTATTTATTATTGGCTGTAGTTAATCATGGCATACAGGGCCGGTCCTAACAATTGCGGGGCCCTATGCGGAGCTGATTGCGCGGGGCCTAGTCTGGGTGGGAATAAGGATAATAAGTGAAAATTAAGATTCTGTATTAGAAAAAAAAATTTGACTTTGAATTTTATTCATTCTTTAATAAGTACACAATTGCGTTTAAATTAACTTTAACTTTACGAACCTTGCAACCTATGGTATATTTATATGCCAGTGACTATAAAAGTAAATAAAGTATTGGCACTTCCAATTAAGATGACAATTTGCCCGATTATTACATTTTATTACATGAAAGCTGACAATGAATTTTTTCTTTTATCGCACGTAAAATTGGCGTTTTCCGCAATGAATGTTAACCACTAATTACAATGTTGTCTATTTTTCAGGAGAGTTTTATGAGTTTTTAGGAGATTTTAATAAATTCAGGAGATTTCCAGGAATTTTTCGTATATATTTTTCACTTTAATAATTACACTTAGAATTAGCGCGGGGCCCATGAAAGCGCGGGGCCCACTGCGACCGCATAGGCTGCAGTGGCCTAAAACCGGCCCTGATGGCATACAGTCAGTCTAGCTACCGGTACCTTATTATATTGTTACAATCTGCATGTGATTTTTAGCAGCTTCCCAAAGGGAAAAGACATTATCAGTTTTGTCTGAAATGTCTGTCGTCTGTCCGTCCCGTTTAGAAGCCAGAAAAGATAGCGAAAATCCTACACCACAATATTTTAGTCCATTCAAAGTTCTGATGCAACGGCTATTTTTGCTTTTCTAAAAGCGAAAAGTCTAATTTTTAAAATCACTTACGCAAGCAGTTTTTTCATAAAAATACACCACTTTTACAACTATTCTTTATTAATAATAATAAACACAGGAGGCTCTTTAGTAGAGAAGATGCAGGAGTACAAATTTATGCAAATGGTTTGAGACTTTTTGTTAATTTTTTTTATATTTTTATTGCTACGTTATGTAAATTCTATCCTACTAACTAAGTACATTTACCCCAAAATAAAGTTTACATTTTTTTAAAGAGAAAAAATGTATGAAGTATACATATAAGTTGCACATAATTTAAAACAACAATTAATAAGTAGGTTTTCATATTTTCACGTGAACTGCAGTACACAACTCCTACACCAGGGGTCTGCAACCTTTTTCCATCGATGGCCGCATCAACAAAATTTTGGGAATGGAAGGCCGCATATACATATATATATATATATATATAGTGTGTGTGTGTATGTATGTATGCATGTATTTATGTGTGTGCGTGTATGTGTGTGTGTAATGTCTTTTAATTCACATTTACATCGGCACCATATTTTACATTTACTTTTCTTTTTGTTACACTCCCAATTGAGGGTTAAACGTTTCTGAAACTAATAAAAGAATAATTTTTACAATTTTATCATTGTCCTTTTGTAATTTTATCATTGTCCTTTTGTATCCCAACAATTTACCACAAATGTAAAATTGTACTTAATTTGAAATATTTAACTTGTTAAAACTCGTTCATAATAACTGTCACATAAACAAATCGTCAATCAATCATCATCTCGTCACAATAACTGAGGAACTAGCTTACTAGTTGATTTCCTTGTTACTGATGTCTGATTAGAGTCAGTCAACATCGATCTGTTTTTACACTGTTTCATTTTCAAGAACAAAACACTTGTTCACATATGTATGTGGACCCAAGTTATGAAAATGTTTAGAAGCAAAGTTTCCAAAGCGTAGATATGCAACTTCTGGCCTCCAAAAAGCGGAAAATAATGACTTGAACTTCTCTTTCAGGTTATAATCTGTTTGGAGGTATCTCCTCTGGAGATTAATCAACGTTTTCGTTAATTGGTGATCTGAGTTATTAAAAAATGGTTCCAAATTCTTGAAGTCTTTCCGATTTCTCAATGAATAAAATCGAAATAAGTTTTCTACTTTTCAAACCATTTCACTAGAAATAGTTTCACATTCTAGATAAAAAAAAAAAGATTAAAACTATCTTCGTTTGCTTGCCTTGAGAAATGAAAAGATTTAACATGCACATGCATAAGAACGAACACCCCATTGCAATATTTTCAATGAAAATCATGTTCTGTCATTCACTCTTCTTTACAAGTATTACTATAATAACATAGTCACAGTCAACGGCGCATAACATTTTCTTCCATGAGCTTCCATATTCTTCTCAATACCTTACACATGCTAAGGCAGTGGATACAACTGTGGTGCTGAACATCGGATTGTTTGGTTTTAAAATTTCTCGGAACTGCCAGTAGTGAAGACTTATAGCTTTGATAACTTTGATCATTGACTCTGAGAAGTCAATAGTGTGTTTCATAGTCAATGCAGCTTTGCACAAACTTTCCCGTTAAGAGTTTATGGTTGGGACATTGTTGATTAATTTATTTGAAAAAAAAACAAATGTTTTTCTCAATCAAAAAGCACGGGCTTCATCAGTTGTTACTTACACTTGCCATCTCGTTTCAAGCCAACCCAACAATTTCAACACAGTTCTTTATAGAATTGAATAAATAATGGTTTAAGTTTTGTGTCTTGAACTATTTACATTTTTTTATTTGTATAATCCGTGGGCACACCAGATTTCTGTAGGCTTCCGCGGGCCGCATAAAACACCCCGGCGGGCCGCATAAAACACCTCGGCGTGCCGCATGTGGCCCGCGGTCCATAACCCTAACCCCACCCCTGCTCTACACCATAGAACTTTTAACTAAAGGATTTTTTTTTTTTACGGAAATGTTTTTTTTCTTTTTTGAGCTGGTCTTTGAAGCGTTTCTGTGGGGCGCCTCTGTTACGTCGACCACCTTTTAGCTCACCAAAAAGGACTGCCTTTGTAGTGCGGTCCTGCCATCGTATGTTCATGATGGAGCGCAAGCTATTTTGTGAAAGCGCTCAAGAAGTCTTAGCTGTTTTTTATATAGTGTCCATGTCTCAGAGCCTTATAGAAGGGTTGAGAGAACCACCGCCTGGTAGACATTAATTTTGTAGGTAGGAGGAGCGATTTGTTCTTCCAATCTCTCGCCTGAAGGCGTCCCAAAGCGCTACTGGCCCTGGCCAGACGGTTATCAACTTCCCTTGAAAGTGAGGCGTCATTTAACACTATGCCACCTAGATATGTGAAGTGGTCTACCACGTTAAGGGACTGTCCGTTTACTGTGATTCTTGGGGCTGAGTTTGTTTCATTGGTCGACTTCTGGAACATGACTTCTGTTTTCCCGAGTTTTATAGATGGACCGAAAGAGGCGGCAGCGTAGGCAAATTCGTTTACCGCGTTCTGGAGGTCATTTTCATTGTGAGCTAGCAGGGCGCAATCATCGGCATAGAGAAGCTCCGTTATGACCATCTCCTTTGTTTTTGTGTGGGATAGTAGACGTCGGAGATTAATGCCCCCCTCACCCCCCCCCCGAAAATAATCCTGGCCCCGACATATATATATATATATATGGTGGTGGGTTCCATAAATTCCCCTTCTTAGCTACGCCTATGAATAATACCAAATCTAAGTACCAGGTTAACGAACTTCGTTAGGTTGGAGAACTTCTTAAGGAAGGATATATACCCGAAGTCATTTAGCGAATATTTAGCAATTACGAAAATCAACGATCGGGTAAAGACTACCAATCTGAAGAGTTGTTTTTGTGTTCTGCTAGTTCTAAATGTAATTGTACTTGTCAATTAAAAAGAAAGTCTCTTAAATTCCCCAGCAGTGTAGAAAAACCACAGCTCACGTCATGTCGTTTAACATTGCATCTTTTGCTTAAAACTATCGGCCTATTATTGGCTTGGCAAAAGTCTTTGCAGTGTAACTTCTCAAATGGTTACGTTCAGACATTTAATACTACTATT
>JADKLZ010005243.1:11171752-11198170 GCA_021533235.1 Biomphalaria straminea | reverse complement strand
GATGTAAAATCTCAATGTTATAGTGTAAAACATGCACTTTGTAGCAAAGTAAAATGGCATATTTTTTCCTAAGAGACTCAAAAGCATTGCGTTATTATTCTAAAGAAGAGTTTCCATGTGCATCTCTATTACGCCGACCAACTCTCAGCTAACAAAAAAAAAAAAGATTGCCTTAGACATATGTTCATTCTTCATACATGCCTGGCCTTGTTTGACAGTCGGACTAAGAAAAGTTCATACCGGCATTCGCAAGAACATCGCTGTTTATAGTGCAGTCTTACCTCGTATGTCTATGATGGTGTGCAAGCATCTTTGATGAAAGCTTTCAAGAAGTCTTAGTTGCTTTCTGTGAAGTAGGCTACTCATGTCTCAGATCCTTAAGAGGCGTCCAAAAGCACTAGTGGCACTATCAGACGCTATTAGCCTCTCAAGCAATGCGTCATTTGATACTATGGTTCCCAGATATGTTAAGTTGTCAACCACATTTGTCTATTCACGATGATCTTTGGGGACGAGTAGATTTTATTGGGTGAATTCTGGAACATGAGGTTTATTGTCCAAAGAGGCGGCAGCGTACGCAAATTCGTTGACCGCGAGCTGGAGATCATGTTTAGTGTGGGCAAGTAAGGCGTGAAGAAGATGTGTTTCCGTTGTTTTGTTATGTGACTGTAGGCTTTGAAAACGAACACGTTATTATTATAGCTTTTATATAGCGCTACTTTCATGCTTATAGCATGCTCAGAGCGCTTTGGTCCAATCTCATTTGTGGACCAGTGGGGGGGAGGGGGTATCTAGGAGTTGGTTTCCCGTGCTGCCTTTGGACGCTCAGTAAACACAACTCTGCCCGAGTCGGGTGTCGAACCTCGAGCCCCCTTCTAGGTTGCCAAGCAAGCCAAGATCAAGCCGCACTTGACCTCTCGACCACGCTTCCCACAGTCCCACGTTGTAATAATTCACCAGTCAAATAAAATATTACCCTGCATAATAGGATTATGTTAATTATTCTAGACTCTCTAAATTGGGAATAGTTAATTAGCGTGGGAAAGAATATTTAAAAATGACATCTATTTGCTCATACACCTGTATGAAATTAATCCTTTTGAGACGGTTTTTAGTGCCAGTTTTGTGGATTTTTGTTCTGAGTGGGTTTCTCTCCAAGGTTTCCAATTTGGTGAATTGGGAAAGGATTTTTATTTCTCTTCTTTCATCCAGAGAGATCAGGGCAGTGGTTTCCTCCATATCTCTTATGGGTGTTGTTTTGATTGCTCCTGTCATTATCCTTAGACCAATATTTTGAACCTTGTCTATTTTTCTTAGGTGCTTAGGTCTTTTTCAGGATGTTGTGATTTGCTCCCCAATCTATGCCAGCTATTTTTTTAAAGAGAGATAGTCTCTGTATGCCTTTACTCTTTGTTTTATCTATTTGGTTTTTCCTGGTGTTGCCAGGCTATTGAGAAAAAGGTTGGTTTATCCTCATGTTTATTAAGCAGGATAAGTCTGTTCTCCGCTTGCCATTTTTCGATTTCATCTCCCCTGGCATTGAGGTCTGGGTATCCCCATCTCTGAGAGTGACTATTCATATCCCCTAAGATTAGACATTCTTTTTGGTCAGGTATTTTTATGTGGTCAATCTCTATTTCCTTGTCTGGTGGGAAGAAACTGTTAAATAAATTAATGTTTCAATCTGGGAGAATCAGCTTAGCTTTGATGTCGAGCAATTCCAATCATTTTGAACTGCACAAATGTGTTCTGCAGCACACTCACATTGTAAAAAGAATGCAAGTAAAAATCAAAGAAATAAAAAGGGGCAGGATGGACTAATAAACTTTTTTAAAAAATGGGGGGGGGGCAATTAATTGGATCTTTTACCATCGTGTAGATCAGTGATGCTCAACCTTATTCGGTCGGCGGGCCATTTTAATTTCTGACACCCGTGTCACGGGCCAATTTTGAACAAATGCCAACGTTTTCAAGTATACCCCTACATAACATTCATGTGAGACAGTTTTATAATTGTAGCCTACAATTCATTTGCATTGTTTTAATATTTTGTATATATTTCACTATTGTGAAACTAATTTCTTTCAATATAAGGAAGAAAAAATTATTATTATAATAAATTTATTTAGTAAAAAAAGTATAATATATAATTAAGTTTAAAAAAAACTGATTAGACTAGTTTCTGCTGAAATATTTAAAGCCTGTTTTTTATTAGCAATTTTTACTGCCTATGTCTTTTAAAACAGTGACTAAACTATTTTTATGTAACAAATCATTTGTGTCTTTTTTTTTTTTTTAAAGTTCATTCATGTAGTTCAACAACAATCTTGAAATATGATGTTTCCAATTTAATAAGAACGAAATTTAGAGTTTCCCTAATAGGAACCGGACAAAATGATAAGGCAGCCTTACAAAACTTGCAGTGTTAGTAATTTTATATATTTAAGAAAATAAGCAAATTAAAAGAGGAATGTATTTTCCTAGGGAAATCACCTACTTTAAAAATTAATGCACAAATGTTGTATAAAAAAATAACCTTTTTATTGTGTTTGTAACTTTTGTTTTAAAGAATTTTATTACAAACTTGTATTAATTATTTTTTAAATCTCTATGTTAATAATTATTTGTTAAAAAAATGAAAATGTATATAATATGTTATAACTTTTAAGATATATATTTATATAATCTGTGTTATAGTTACTGAGACAAGCTATCACAATGAGGTCTGATTTTGTTGAAGCTTATATTAATCTTGGTGATATTCAAGTCAAACTTGGCAAGTGAGTACTTTTTAAAACATTGTGAGTAAATGATACCTTATTTTTTATTACAAATTTATTTTACTTATTTATTTTGATAATAAGGCTTTTCTTCGATTCTGAAAATAATAATGAGGAATGCAGAATTTCCTGTGGCTATGCAGCCTCAGCGTGACCTTCATATTTTGCCCCATCCAGGGCATCCTTTTGATAACCTTATTGTCATCTACACACTTTTTCTTAATTTTGTGAAAATCAAGAATATTGTTAAAATATAGACAAAAAAATTATCTTTGTTATGAAATATTACCAAATCAGTAAGGAAATAAAAACAACTTAGAAATGAAAAGTTTATACTTATTAAAAATGTTTCTTTTCTTCAGGCTTGAGGATGCAAGAGCCACATATGAGGCAGCTCTTAAACAAGATCCAACTAATGCAGATCTTTATTACAATGTGAGCCAATATATGTAACTGAGAGAAGCTGTTTAGCTTGATTATTAATTTTCAATACTGGCTGTTTAAGCCAATAATATTAAGGTATTGTTAATGAGTACAAATATTAATGTCAGAATGCAGCATTTTATGTGACAAAATAATTGTATAATATAATTTAATTTCATGGCTGATCCAAACTAATTGATACAAAGACACTTAAGAGAAACTGTTTTTTTTTTAAAGTATTTTTTATATTTTCATTTCTGATGCTAATGAAACGTCTCCTCATGGTTGATTAAGTTCTCCATTTTCCTCAACTATACTTTTTAAAAGTCAACTGCCAATTGTTCTCATTTTCCTATAAAAAAGATGATGGCTGAGGTGATATTTAAGGTTTCTTTTTATAAAGCTTATTTGATATCATTCTGTTGGCCTTATTTCTCACACACTCAATCTTGGATCAAGTTGACAAATTTTTGTACAATAATTTCTTTTACCTCACAAAACAAGAATTAATTTTTGAAAATTAAACAATTAGTTCTTTAATTATTTACCTTACCTTATACCTATCCCTTAGTCTGGTGGGCCGTTTTCGACTTGTCGACCGTCTTTTTCCATTCCTCTCTATCCTTTTTCCTGTTTAGAACTTCCCTAAACGGCAGGCCCGTCCATTCTTCCACGTCATCCTCCCACCGCTCTCTCTGTCCGCCTTCTCCTCTCCTTGAAGATCTTGTGATATGGCCATAGGTTTTAAGCTTGCGATTTTTCACAGTAGTTATCAGGTCACCATGGGGTCCGATCGCTGCAAAAACCCTGTCTCTAATTTCTTGGTTTGTGATGCGGTCTTTGAATGTGATGCCTAGGATCCCTCTGTAGCATCTCAATTCCATTGCTAGGATCCTCCTCTCTAGCTCTGCAGTCAGGGTCCAAGACTCACAAGCATATAAAAATGTGGCCATTACCAGGGAGTGCATCAGTCTGATTTTCGTGCCGAAGGCTAAGCCTTTGTCTTTCCATATTATTTTAAGTTTTGAAAGGGCTGCTGTGGACTGTGCTATTCGGACCAGCAGCCCAGGCTCTGCTCCTTATCCAAGACAATAGCTGCGAGGAATTTGAAGCTGCTAACGCTAGTTAGCTTTTCATCGCCAATACTGATGCCCCCCATAAAGTCTTGTTGGCTATTGGTCATAATTTTTTTTTCTGTATTTATTTGAATACATTAGGCTGCGGATGTCTTGTCAATGCACATCACTAGGTCGGCTAGCCCCTCCTCTGTTCCCGCAAGGCTATAAATGTCATCTGCGAAGGGCAAGCTAGTAATTCTTCTTCCTCCAATGCTTACAGTACCCCCAAATCCCTCGAGAGCATCTTCCATTATCCTTTCAAGGAAGATATTGAAGAGTGTTGTTGAAACTGCGGCCCTTAACCAGTCCCCAATATCGCTGCCAAAGCACACCGCACCGGCGGCATCCCTGCAGAGGTTCTGGATAACCTTGATTAAATTTGTTATTAATGTTCTATTTTTCCATTGTCACCCAGAGTGCCCCGTTCCACACTCAATTGAAAGCTCTCCTGAAACCAATAAAGACCTTGAAAAGACTCTCCCGGTGCCAGAGATATTTTTCACAGAGCACTCTGAGGTTTAGTATTTGCTCTGTTGTGCTGCGACACTGTCCAAAATCCGCCCGTTCTTCTGCTGGGATGGCCTACGAGCTGACGGTGCGATAGTTTTGACATATTTATAAATTGCCTTTCTTTGGAAGAGTGATGATGAGTGATTGGGTCCAGGGTTTGGGCCATTCTCCTGATTGCCAGATTTTGTTGCAAATCGTTTAGAGTGCGTTTATCATGGTTTCTCCTCCCGCTTGTAGAAGTTTACCAGGAATGTTGTCAACTCCGGCCAATTTTTCCTTCTTCAGGACTTTTACTGCTGCTGCTACTTCCAAGTGAAGAATTGGATAGTCGTCAATGATGGAAACTTCTGGGACATTTAGTATCTCTGTATCTCCTGAGATTTCAAAGTTATACAGTTCTGAGCAGTATTCCGTCCATCTTTTTAACATATCTCTTTCCTCAGTTAAGCATTGTTGCGTGCCTATTCGCGGTGTTGAATCCAACAAATGCAGTAGACAAGAGGTAAACTGTCACAACTCAAACACCAACGAAGGCCGAACAATAATAGAGTAAGTCGACAATCGATTCAACTAGATCTATAAACCTCGTTTAATAATCAAGAAGGGATCCGTCTTTAGTCTTTCTGTAGCCTCAATAAAAAAAAACGTCTTGTCCTTTGTTTCGACTAAAAGCGTTCTTATTTTTAATCTAACTATTCGTCATTTCCGTCACTTATTAAAACTTACCCCTTAATTATTCCCGAAATAAATCTACGCTCTAATCATGTCATAACAGCATCTATTGTTTTTGTCTTGTATTGTGTTGGTTCTTCCATGGGTTGAGATAGTGAGGTCCTTCACTAGTAGGTACGCTTTTTTACTGTAATTCCTGTTAAGTCCTTGTTCCATTTCTTGACTTTTTTTCTCTGTCCACTTTTTCTTCGCTTCTATCATTCCCTTTCTAATCCGTTTGTTGACGCTTTTGTAGCCTATTCGATGACATATTTTGGGAATATTAACTTGTGTGTTGATATCCTGGTCATTGGAGTCCAAGATATTGAGGGCTGCAAAGCGTCCTCCTACTTGTGTCTCGAAAATCAACAGCATCACAAATGCTCTGTTCCCTGGCATAGAGTGCTCTCTGTAGGCTATGTTGATGACTTTGTCATTTTTACATATGGGAAAAATATAAACACCTTAGAAAGAAAGTTACAGTTAAGTTTAAACAAAATTCAAAATTGGGCAAATGACAATGGTTTTACATTTTCGGACTTCAAAACAGTTAGTATGCATTTTTGTAATTTAAGGGGGTTCCAACCAGATCCTGAACTATTTATAAACAAAAAAGAAAATCCCCATTGTAAAAACTACAAATTTTTAGGCCTCACCCTTGATTCCAAATTTAATTCCCCCCCCTACATTAAGGAACTTAGGAAAAAATGCCAAAAGTCATTAAACATACTTAGAGTACTCAGCCATACGGACTGGGGGGCTGACAGAGACACCTTGTTGCTGCTATATCGGAGTTTAATCCGATCCAAGTTGGATTATGGATCTATAATATATGGAGCAGCAAGAAAGTGTTATCTAAAAATACTGGAACCAATACAAAATGCTGCCCTGCGTGTCTGTCTCGGCGCGTGTCGTACATCACCAATTTCAAGTCTCCATGTAGAAGCTGGAGAACTCCCCATGGACGTTAGAATGAAAAAGCTTGCAATGCAGTACATAGTCAAGCTAAAATCCAACCCCACGAACCCTGCTTTTAACCCCTGTAAAGCTGATGATACTGGCTGATAACGCGAATGTCTGATTATATATTAAGACCTCTTCTGGTCTTGTGTGTATGATGTGCTGATGCAGTTTATTGAATGACCTTGTCCTGGCCACTTCAGCCTTTGCATAGTAATACTATGTGACAAGGACTACGATACATTTAGATGCATCCAACACAGAACTCCGTCTTAGCAGACTTATTAATTATTTACATGAGATAAGAGTAATAATAAAGCACTGGCAATAGAAAATACATTGACTTTGATATACGATTATGAAATATATAAAATCCAAGGAAATACACTTAGTTCAACACTTCTTTTAAATACAAAGTACAAAAAAACGACAGAGTATAACTAGCCTTAGTCTGCTGGAGCTCAACATTAAATGACTAACATCGCACCATACTCAGAGAGTCTCCAAACTTTTCTCGTGCTAAAATACGAAACATTAACCAAGTGACCAAATGTCACATCGAGGGCGCGGTGGCTGAGCGGTAAAGCGCTTGGCTTCCGTACTGGAGGTCCCGGGTTCAAATCCTGGTGAAGACTGGGATTTTTATTTCGGGATTTTCGGGCGCCCTTGAGTCCACCCAGCTCTAATGGGTACCTGACATTAGTTGGGAAAAAGTAAAGGCGGTTGGTCGTCGTGCTGGCCACATGACACCCTCGTTAACCGTGGGCCACAGAATCAGATGACCTTTACATCATCTGCCCTATAGACCACTAGGTCTGAAAGGGGAACTTTACTTTTTTTTTTTAAATGTCACATCATGTCACAGGGGTTCTAAAACTAGCCTGTGACAACCCTGTATTCAATCCTTCGAAGGCCTAACGTCATACAGCCGTTGGGGGCTTCGAATGAGAGAATCCATCCAAAATGATGAGAATGTGGCACCATTTACACTGACGGATCCAAAATGGTTTGAAAGGTCGCGCGTGCCTGCTCCTTTCGGAACAAAACAATCTCCCGTAGACTCCCTGATGGATGCTCCATCTTTACGGCCGAATCGCATGCACTGTCGCTTGCACTTATGGCCGTTAAAGCATCAGAAAGGAGAAAAATTATAATCTGCTCCGACTCCAAATCTGCACTGCAAGCTTTGGGGCGGATGAAGACTGACATTCCATTGGTACATAAGTGCCTTAAGCTGTTGGACCAAATAACAGCCAGCCATAGGGATGTCACCTTCATCTGGGTCCCCTCCCATGTAGGCATAGAGGGGAAACGAAGCCGCAGACAGAGAAGCAAAGAGAGCCCTAAACCAAACAGTGTCAGGAATCCAAATTCCCTACTCGGACCTGAGACAAAGTATTGCCACTGCCACCTATCAAGAGTGGCAGGACCGATGGGAGGCTGAGACTCAAAACAAACTCAGACAGATCATTGCGGATGTCTGGTGGCGGCCCACATCTAAGGGTCTGACAAGGCATGGTAGCACGACCATATCTAGACTTAGGATTGGCCACACCTACATCACACACTCTTTTGTGCTGAAGAGAGTATTGTGATTCTCGCCTCACAGCAGTGGCGTAGCGTAGGGGGGAGGGAGGGGGCGATTTTGAAAATCCCCCCGGGCCCCCACTTAGGGGGGCCCCCAAACGGGTGTCCAAAATTTGTTTGTAAATACATAAATTAATATATTTGATTGACAAATAGTGTCAAGTACCAGTACATTTTAAAATATTTTTCCGAAAGAGAAAAGTTAAAGTTAGTTTGCATTTTAAAATGCAAATCTTTAATAGATTTGTTGCCGATTTATTTTACTTTCAAAAGAGATCAAACGTGCTTGCAGCGAAAACTAAGAATATTACTCTCTTTTTTGCCACGAACAGGGGCGTCCTTAGCAGTGCGCGGGACCCTGTGCGTGTGTCATGTTCGGGGCCCCTTAAGGATAAACTATATATACCTACTACATCACGCTAACCTGCTAATCCGTCTCTAACGCTGTAACCATAACAAGACAGTATGTCCGCCTTAACACTGTGGTCCTTCCTTATTTTTGTTACAAAACATAGAACATTGCGTAGCCTTTGTTGGCTTACTATTGGCCGCGCTAAGTGCTATATATACTGTATTGAAATTGTTCTGCATAAAGAAAATTCTTTCAACTTTAAAAAAAAGTTTAAAAATTACTCCCATGGCCATAGCCTATCGGGAAAAAAACAAATAGACGGAAGCAACCAATCCATATATTTTATTTCGTATACAAAACATCGACATCCAATCGGATTGTATTAGGAAAATATGTGGTGATCAAGTTTGTGACAATAAAATCTCCGATCGCGGGGCCCCCCCTCAAGCGCCACTTGTCACTCCCTAAGGACGCTACTGGCCACGAATAAAACTGTATGATATACAGTTTATTCTTAACAATTATTATTCTTAATACTGCTAAAATTGTCCATTATTCGGGTTGACCAGGATGGGGCAACATAACAGAGTGATGCATTGGTTAAACCGATGATAACGCAGCCACAGTGAGTGTCCGTCTGTCTGGCTAGCGAATACGTCTGTTAGGCATAAATCCAAAAGCAATATTGAATTGTTCAACTTTTTTTTTCCAAATTAACCCCAGAGATTCTTCCTTTTCAAGTTATTATCACATCCTTCCTACTAAAGTTCTTAAACTGATATCTACTAGGAACTTTAACAATTCGACCACTTCTGGTTGTCTTGACTGGCACAACAGGTTCTCTAGACGTTGGTCTATAACTGTCTGTTTCGTTGTTCTAACAGTTTACTTTTTTTTGCCTTCATCGGTATCATAGTACCCAAAGATATCGTGATCGAAACCCTTCTTCAACAAGCGTTGATTTCTTCTGTGTGTTTTCCCATCGTTTATTTATGATCTAAGATCTGGGTGAGGAATGCTTTTTTTTATGACAACTGCTTTCTGCCATGTTTGTTCTAGGCGAACTCTCACTTTCTCTCCGACAGAGTAATCTTTAGGTAGTCTTGCTTTTGCATCGTATTTCACTTTGCTTTTCATCTGTTTGTTCGTTGAGTAATGTCGCATTTTCAGTTACCGATGGTTTCAATAGTTTTGGATCAGTTGGATTAATGTCAATTGAGTCTTCTACTCATCAGCAGCTGTGATGCTATCGGAGTATTTCTATACTCGAGCATGCTTTCAGCTAAATGACGAAAAACTGACGAAACTGATCACCCCATCCAACGAAAAAGCAAAAGAAGGTAGTGAATACTATGGATTCCCTGTAATCAAAACAATCAGAAGAAAGAAAAGACTTTATGGGAAGTTCTAATGTAGAACTGTCAATTGAACTGCAATTCAAACCTGTTGCGACAGAAGTGCTGGACAGATTTCAAATGATGATGAAGGACAGATTACAAAGGCTTGAAAAAATTGATACCTTTGGGTTTATTCTTGAACCAAGACACCTGTTGGATGATGACACGCTTATGACAAACTGTGTTACTTTTTCCTGTTTGTATGATGAAATAAATGGCAAATCGCTTGTTCAAAGATGTCATTGATGTACGAGCAGTTTTGATCAACAAACCAGTAATACGATCCACAATAGACATATTGCGGAAACGGGCTTCATATGGTAATAACGTGTGCTGAAATTGAAATCTCGCCTAAAGTTAACAAAATCTAATAAAAAAAATCAGTAAGTAAATTCCGACCCCCCCCCCCATTCGGGGAAGGGGATTTCATTGGGGGGAGGGTTGAACCCCAAGACCCCCCCCCCCGGCTACGCCCATGTTTACGTGTCTATTACAAATTTAATTTCATGACTGATCCATAATAATTGATACAATGATACTTAATGGAAGTTTTGTTTTTTTTTTTTTTAAGTATTCTTTTTCTTCTAAAAAGGCAAATATATAAAACCCTATATAAACCCCTTGACTCACTGTATTATAAGTTTTATTGAGATTAATATCAAAGTCGCATTTCTTTTCTATACATTTTACTTGCAATAGTTGCAAAAATTAAAATCTCATTACTTTTTGCTTCAAAACTACATTTGCACATAACATTCTGCTATAATCTTATTCAGCTTGTCAATAAAGATTCTAGTTAACAAACACTGTATTTTGTTAGCAAATACAAAATTTAATTGAATTATATTATTTTTTCTTTTTACATTTTTACTTCTTTTTGATGCTCAGGCTTTACATCATCTGTCCTATTGTCTGAAAGGGAAACTTAACTTTTTAAAATTTACTTCTTATAAATAATGTTTTTGACTCAACTTACATTTATTATTTCTATTTTATCCACAGCTAGGTGTTGTCCTTTTAGAACTAAATCAAACAAAGATTGCCAGGGCACATTTTGAAAGGGCTCTTCAGTACAACCCAGATCATTGGGTAATAACTATAATTACATTTCATCTTTTGTTTTTCTATTTATTTCTCTCATAATGTGGTTATCATTACGACTATTTGTTAAGATTTTTGAGTGCTAAATAAATTTTAACATTTCTGAAGGAATGTCTCAGTTTTGTAAAACCAAAATTATAGGCCTATTCAATCTTAGACTTAGACTTAGGTCCTCCCGCGCCGTTCGGCGCATTGGGCGGCAAGCTGTCTCCATAATGATCTGTCATTGGCAATGTCTGAAGCCTCCTCCCATCTGGTGTCCACTGTTTTGAGGTCCTCCATGAAGGTATGACGCCAAGTTATACGAGGACCTCCCTGTTTGCGTTTTCCTCGTATTGGCCTCCATGTCATCGCAATTCTTGGTATGCGCAGTTCATTTTGTCGTAGAACATGTCCCGCAAACCTCATGCGACGTTCTGTCACAACCTCACTGAGTGTTCGACTCCCAGTTCGGCATAGGATTTCCTTGTTTGAGACCCGATCTGTGTAACTGACTCTCAGAATCCGTCTCAGCCATTTTTGTTGAGCCACATTTAGTCTCTTCTCAATTTTGACAGATGACTTCAATCTACCACTTTGATTTCTTGTAACATATTCGCTAGTGATTCCTGTACTTCTATATGATTGTGATATTTGAAATTTGATATTTGAGTCTTAAAGAAGAATTCAAGGCTTTGAGAGAAAAAGCTACTGAAAAATGCTGGGTATCAAATATCAGAAAAAACAACAACAAAAGAGTTAGTACTTTTACAAGTCAACACTCAGTCTGGCCAAAAGGATGAATTATTTAATACTATGAAGATACAAAAGCTGGTCTTATTTAGTTATATATTAATTATTGATCAACTGTCAGAAACCATCCTTCAAGGTATAGTAGAAAGACCATGAAAAATTGGCTAGACAACCTGAAAGAATGGACTGACCTCTCTCTAGATATTCTGCTAATCACAGTTGCTGACCTGGAAGAGTGGAGAAAGAAAACCATCACAACACTCTTATGATAGAAGTAAAGGGACTCATAATAATCTGTAAGATCATAATACACTCATGTTTATGTAATACCATTTACACTACCAGTATGAGTATATAAGATATGGTGATTGTATGTGACTCTAGGCATTGTTCTGATCAATTGTTTTGCACCTGAGACACCAACCAAGTAAGGAGCTCTAATTGTTTTCCATTTCACAGATTATCTGTTGCTGCTAGTTCTGGACTTTTTATTTCTATGTCAAGTATATCATTTTTATAAATTTTAAATCAAGCCTTTTGTTAGTCATCAGTTTATCTTCCCAGTTCCAATGGAAAGCTTTTTAACCTGGCTTAACCTGAAGCCGAAACAATTAGATGGTTATCGTGATTAGAGAATTGCTGCTTGCAGATGCTGCTGCAGCAATCAGCTCCCATTTAAAAGCAAGATTGCAAACATTGGTGAAAGCTTTGTTTGGCAGCTGTATGTCAATAGCTTAGTTTTATATTACGTCTCACTAAGACTAAAATTCTGGCACAAGACATCGCAGAAATACCAGAAATAAATATAAGAATTCACACCTTTACAGTTGTGCAAGACCCCAACCTACCTGTGATCAGCATCAACTATCACTAGCAACCTAAATCTAATTCTAGACATTGAGGTGACAAAAAAAATTAGAGAGGCTTCTGTAGCCATGTCAACATTGTCTAAGCCAGTCTGAAAAATGCCATATTGACCACTTACCAAAAATGTATTATGAGCACTTTATTTTTGTGAGAGCTGCTTGTGTATCAAGAGCATAAACTGAACAGTTTTCACATGCATTGCTCGCATTACATAATGTGCATCTCCTGGAGGTAATAAGTAGGGCTTTGAAGATTATATTTACTTGGGACATGTCACCTGCATGCCAGATGGAGGAATTCCCTCAGACATACATTACGCTTAGTTTGCCGAAAGAATCTGATTCAAGGGATACCCAACACTAGCCTACAGAGATGTCTGCAATAGGAATCTCAGAATACAGGCAGGGCAGGAAGAAATTCGTCCTATCCAATAGCCCTAAAACAAATGGTTTCTTATGATTGCTGCTCCAGAATTAGCTTTAGTCACAGAAAATTATGATCCAATTCAAGGAGAAAAAAAAACATCTCCAATAATTCCCCTGTGAGCATCCATTGTCTTTTGAGACAGAAGGGGCCATAAGTTAGATATCTTACAAGTCTAGTAGACAATACAATCACCTTTATTTAAATTAGATATGACTCATCTTTTGCAAGAATGAAAAGCTTTATCACAAAGTAATGACTAATTTATAGTACAACTATTGAATTTTCAATGCCCTTCTATCAAAAGAAATAACAGTGGGCTATAAACTCAGTCTGCATAACATGAAAGAGACTAAAAATAATAGAAATATGCCTCTGTCTGTATAATCAAATTTAATTTAATTGTATCAAATCTCTCTAATATATCTGTCTGTCTATTTATCTCTGTGTTTCTTTCTGCCTTAATTCTGTCTGTTACAGACATGGTTGGTAGTCTAATCCACCTTAGGCAGACCCTACTACCACTATAGCCCAACATAACAACACTCTGTATGGCAGCACTGAACAGTTGAAAGAAAAGTACACTAATTTTCCTTGGCACAGTCTGCAAAATAACTTGCAGTCCTGCAGCAAAAAGCTGGCTAGAAGAAGAAGAAGAATGCTTTCACCAAAGATCTTGGCACTCCATCATGGAGATAAGGTGGCAAGACCACGCTATAAAAAGCAGGGTCCTTGTGAATGCCCCTATGGATAGAGGGACTTTTCATAATTTTGACAGTTACTCTGGGCAGGGCATGTATCCCGCATGGGAGACAAATGTATGCAAAAAGTATTCCTTTTTGGTGAGCTGAAAGGTGGTCAACATAACAAAGGTGCCGGGCAGAAATGCTTAAAAAGACCAGTTTGGCGGCAATTTGCTTTAACTGACGAAGAGAGCACCTGGCTGCAGGCAGCTTTGGAACAACACAGCTGGATTTCACTTACAAATGCTGCGGAATACACATTTGAGGCCAAAAGAAAAATCCACTGTTGAGGTTTGACATAAACAGAGAAAAAATTATAAACTAACCACCAACAGAAAAAGTTTATATCTGCCCTTTGCATCTGGGGCTGCATACTGCATTTCTCATTAATCTTTGGACTTGAAAACCATCCTTATTATCTTTATAGAATTCTCTACATCATCCAACCATGTGGGGCACCACGCATGCACACACAATCTCTAACCCTTGAAGAAAAAGTGATGGAAAGATAACTCTTTTATTTCTGCAAGTTGGACTAAAGTTACCCTACGTAACTTTCGTCGGAACAGAGAGCATGGCTCAGAAAAAAAAAATGGGTGGGAAGAACAAGTCTCTACGTCGCCCACCGTGCGGGACACCATGCAGGCATGCCAACTCATAGATTACATATTTGATTTTTATAAACAAAAGATTCACTTTCGGAGGATATACAACTGACAAAAAATAAAAACAATTCCTTCTCGATCACTTGGCTCTTACTAACCAATGTAATAATACTAATATACTTACATTGTTAAGTGCCGATCACGGTGTTGATAGATAAACTGTCACAATTCAACCACCAATGAAGGCCTAACAATGATATAGTAAGCCGACGCTGCTTGAACAATAAAATGAACTTTAATACTCAAAAGGGAACCGTCGATGTCCTTCTGTAGCCTTATCCAAAATAAACAGCGTCTGGTCTCTTTGTTGACTAAATAGTTTCTGTTTTTGTTTTTAATCTAACCTATCGTCACTTCCGTCACTAATGAAAACTTATCCCCTAATTACTCCCGAAATAAACCTATCTTTAATCATGTCATAACAACATATAGGCCTTATACATATAATAACTAATGATTGATTAATAAAAAAAAATAATAATTATGCAGCCCCCCCCTCTCAAAATACAAGTAGGCTATAAATTGATTTAGGTTTGGAAAATTCTAGTTTGGAGTTAAGTGTCTTGGCATGTAACCCCGGTAATGTGTAAATTGCACATACGATGACTAGTTTTACAGATTCTTTGTTACCACTTAAATGTAATACAAATTTTTACAACAAAACCAAAATCCTTGAATTGGAAGTTAAATGCCGCAATAGAATAAATTAATCAGTACATTTTTATCTCGGATTTACATTATTCACTCAATAGTATTACTAGAATTACATTTATCAGTTCAAAATAATAAACTAGTCAACAAACCCTAAATGTATTCTCATCTTCCAAATCATTTTGGTATTGTCTAAGTGTCACTTAGAAGTTTCTGAGCTATTTTATGGCTTTCTATTTTCTAAAAGTGGATGACCTCAAACTATTTAATATTTTCATAGTAAACAAAATAATGCACTTCATCTCCCTTGTGCCTATCTAGATTTACTTCTGACAATAAAATACTGATCACTTGGTAAACCTAAATAATACAGGACAGATCAGTAAACCAGTATTCAATTATTTAATTTTTTCCTATAAATTTATGTCTTAGCAATCTTTGTATAATTCTGCTATACTGATGCAAGAAGGAGGAGATCCCAAAGAAAGAGATTTGGCTTTTAAAAGGTACTCACATATTTATTTTATTAAATATATGCTCTCAGGCATGTAAAGACAAACTATTCTTATATCAATCCTAAAAAAAAGTTTTATCTCTTTAAATTAGATTTTAATATTTTACAGTAATTTTTTATTCTGCTTGGAAGACCAAACTAACTATATATTGCCCGCAGGTCTTGACTTGTGTATCACTGATATAGTCTCTGATATAGTGTATTAGAAAAAAAATGTTATAAATAAAGTAAATACATGAATGTAATAATGTTATGTGTCCTGCGCATGGATGACCTTTCGGTAGTGTATAATCTAAGAAGCGCAGCGTGATAGCATGAATGACTATTTAATGTACATCAAGACAGATAAGTAGCAGGGAGCAAATTTATGTAAAAATGCTTTTGAAACACAAATTTGAAGGTTAATTTTATTAATGAAATGAATGGACTATATTTTATATGTTCATGTGTTTAAGTAAAAAACTATCTTTTCGTAGAGCAGATCTATCATCTTAGAGTTACTTCTAGGCTTTATCTTAGAATTAGATCTAGATCTATGCTTCGAGAGATTTTTATCTCTGTGCATGCATGACCTTTGGTTCCTGTCTCAAGTAAACATGGTTATATAATCTAGATTCATGAAATAGTAGGCCTTTTACTTTTATAGAGTTGGGCACACTTTTTTTGATAAACATAAGTTTATTTTTGGCTACTTTACATATGTTACTTTTCTAGTTAGTATCCAATGAACATTTATGCCAAGTTTTATGAAGAATGGTCAAACGATTTTGATTTCTATTTGGGACATACATACATACATACAAACATACTTTATATTACACATAACACAATTTTGGATTTTAAATATCTTTTATCTTTCATTTTCTTAAACTTAAACTAGTATTCTTAGAAATCATATATCAATTCACTCTGTCTGTCTGGTAAAAGTTTGAACATATTATTTTTCCCACACGGTCACGCCTATTCTCGGATCAAGTTCAAACTTTGCACAATTACTCATAGGCAAAGACAATAGATGAATAAAAAAAAACAAATTAGTCAGTGGCTGGTACTTTTGTTAAATTCTCACAAGGGAAATTAATTCTTAGGTACTGTTATTAAGGGATATGGCTCTATATCTGGGGTTTTATCCCCTTTGATAATTGTGCACTTTATTTGTCCCACACCCATTTTTAGATCAAGTTTGATATCAAAAAAGGAAATAACATGTACATTATTGAGAGAAAATAACTTCTACGTTATTGAGATATCTTGTTCTGAAAGTGGAGTTTTCCCCTTAGGTGTATTTTTTGTAGTATCTATTGTTGCCATGTTCTGAACTCACGGCAAGGTAGGCAACCCCATGTGAAAGATTATGGTTGTTTAATTAGAAGTAATATGACATAGCAGTCTTGATATTGAGATTCACCTCAAGAATGTTGTGAATGTTGATTGAATGATATTAGGGCCTCTTCTCGCCTTGTTGTAATACACTTGTATTGATAATTAAGCTTACTGAGTTCTAAGAACACAACGACTAGAATAACCAACTCCAGATTAGCAGAATTGACCTTTAATGAAGACATAATATAATATTGTCACAGATGCCATTATAGATTTATTTGTATATTTCACATTTAAAAGCTTGTGTGTAAATAGAAATAGAAACCCCTAACTGAGCCTGAGGAATCACCCCACAAATCTAGATCCTTGACAGCACCTCAGGTTTAACAAAGACGTAACTATGATGTCGCATATCTATTGGTTGATTTGAAAATAAATAAAGACTTTTTTTAAAAAGAGTTAGGTCAGCTGGGATAAGACGCGCCAGATTCAGTCTGGAGCGAGCTTTCTAAACGATAGGTTGTGTTTCTAGTTTGCTCTGAAATAATATTGAAGAAAGAAGCCTTTGTATTGTATTTTCATTTTATTAATATGTACCTTGTACATAAGCTGTACTTAAGTTATATTTGAATTAAAGTTTCCAGTGTTTTATTTCAACGAAGAAGTTATTCATTTAATTCCTAGATCGTCTCTGTTCATTATTGTATTTAATTCAAGATAGAGTCCCCGGCATCACAAGTCTACTCTCTTATCGGACAGCAACTTCTTATGGCACCTCCGATATTGTGACATTTATGACACCTTCAACAAATAGAAAGTTTCTTGGCAACTTATAACTAAATTTGTTCACGATCTAGGAACAATTTTCAAACACTTCAAAGGAACTTCATTCTAATTTAACGAAGGACAGAATTTCTGTGTTTAAACAGGTCAGTTGGTTATCGATAATTATTTTACAAAAGATTTTCGTTCGAGTTACGTCTAACTCACGAAATCTATTATTATATGTAATTGGCAAAAGACCAATATACATAATTACTGGCAATATTAAAAGACCAGTAAAGCAAATAACTGGCATTATAAAAAAGACCAGTAAAGCAAATAACTGGCATTATAAAAAAAGACCAGTAAAGCAAATAACTGGCAATATAAAAGACCAGTAAAGTAAATAACTGGCATTATAAAGAAGACCAGTAAATAATCATTTGTCTGGCACAAAGTAAACAGAAGACCAGATTTAACCAACTGTTAAACAAAAAAAAAAGTACTCGGCTCAATAGATCTATATATCAAAGCTTACGACTCCAGTGAAATACAATTTTATTATTAAGCATTATTATCAAGTCAAGGCATCACGAACTTTGTTACTATATTCTTATTATATCTGAGATAAAATCAAAATTCAGATATTGAACATTTTTAAAATACAAAATGGCTTCCAGTTCCGATTCTAGAACACAACAACTCCTCGAATTGATGGAATTAGCCAAAGAGAAACAAATTCCAAAGCCAGACCAGTGGGCAGAGAGACAAGAAGAAAAAGAATATCAAGAACAAGCAGAACAGAAAAATAGAGAAGCAGAAGAAAGACGAATCCAATTAGAAGAAAAAAAATTACAAGACGCTGAAAAACAAAGACAAGACGCCGAAAAACAAAGGCAACATGAAAAAGAAAAAATGGAATTCAAAAAAACAAAATAAAGAAAATAAAGAAAGCATTCTAACTCAAGGTCATTCAAATATGTTTGACAAATACAGGCTAATGAGTAAAATATCGGCATTCAACGAAAACTTCGACAATATGGACTCATACCTCATTAGATTTGAAGAATTAGCCACAACATCCGGTCTACCAAAAGCACATTGGTCGAGCTCACTTCTCAGCCTCCTGACTGGCAAAGCTGTCAACATTTGCTCACAACTGTCCATCAATGAACGCAGCACTTACTCTGATATCAAGGAAGCTCTACTGCGCCAATACGGAGCTACTTCAGCTAACTACAGAAAGAAGTTTTATAATGAAAGGCCACAGCAAAACGATGATCCACAAATTTTTGTTGCTAATATGTCAATGTGGTTTGACAGATGGGTATCTCTGGCTAAAGTAGAAGAAAGTTACCAAGCTCTTCGTCAACATATTATTATTGACAATGTCACACATGCTCACTCAGAAGATATACAATCATACATTATTGAGAGAAATCCCACTGATATCCAGATATTAACCAAGATCATAAGACAATATAAGGCAGCCTATCCAAACAAGTCAGTCAAACCATCAAGTGAAGAAAATTTTATCTGCTTTGCCCAAGACAAAAATGCCAAATATAAGCAAGATGACAAGATCAAATGCAACAAATGTCACAAACTAGGACATTTTACTTCTCAATGCCGCAGCAAAACCACAGAATGTTCATATTGCCATTAAAAAGGTCACCAAACTCATGAATGTTGGAAAAAACAAGCAGTCTCCAGAAACCAAAATTTTGACAGACCCACATCACCAACTCAAAGATACAACAACAAAGAGCAATACAATGTCAACAAATCAACTGGCAATTATAGACCAGATAACAAACCTCGCTACAGAAGTCAAAGTCATTCACAAGACTCCAGTCCACAATATGTACCAAACAGAAGCTCATATAACAGAAACTATCCACAATATGTGCCAAACAGAAGCTCATATAACAGAAGCTATTACAATGAGCAATCAACAATGACGGTCATTGCTAAGTCCAAAGGTCTCAAATTTTACCCAGGCTTTGTAGGAGACAAGAAGGTGGAAGTTCTTCGCGACACCGGAAGCACGTCCACATTAGTACATGAACGCTTCGTCCACCCAAACCGTTTCACAGGCAACCACGTCCAAGCCACTGCCTTCAACGGAACTGTCAGCAAATTACCTGAAGCCATCATCTATGTTACTACACCATTTTTCAGCGGTCAAACAAAAGCCTTAGTAACACCCAACTTACCAGTGGACCTAATAATTGGAAACATAGAGGGAGTAAAAGAATGCACTCCTCATGAACTTACTGAATGGACAAATGCCATAGAGCAAGGTCAAAATTGTTTTGCAGTAATGACAAGATCTATGTCCAGACAACAAGAACATTTGGCACCTGAACAAGTTAGCCAAAATAATAATAATAATAATAATAATAATAATCTTTATTGTCCGTGAGGAAATTTGTCTTACAATTTGTGCATTACACCAAACAAAACATCAAGCCTAAAAAAAACATTCATACCTGACTCATTCAAAATTTACATGTGAAAAAATAGTTTATGTTTATATCAAATTATTTCTATTCAATGATTTCACCGCCAGGGGAACAAAAGAGAGCTTGTGTCTGTTAGTCTTTGCTATCGGTGTCTTGTATCTCTTTTGTGATGGTAAAATCACAAAATCCTGACCCAAAGGGTGATTTTTTATTTCCAGAATCTTTTTAGCTTTTTTGTGAATGTTTGTCTCAAACAGCTGCCCGAATGAGGTTTGGTTTTTTCCGATAACTTTACCAGCAGCATTTAGAATTCTTTGGAGTTTCTTTTTATTTCTAATGCTCAGATTGCCATACCAGGCTGTCATATTAAAACTTAAAATATTGCAGATGTGGGCGTGATAAAACATAGCCAATGCCTTTTCACTAACATGGCTACCACAATTACTGAAGTCATACAGAATGCAACAGAACCAGTTACTAGTTCAGTAAGCAGCAACAATCAAGAACATTCAACATGGACACCCCCAATTACATCAAGCCCATCCCTACCGGTCATAAGTCCACCTCCAATTCCCGAATGTCCATTGTTGAACTTTGAAGAACAAGACTACATGCCTAGAGTCTCTAACAATGATACAAGAACTTTAACTGGTCAAAATAAAGTCCATCAAGACAAGTCATATTTCACAAATGATGACTTCCAAGAAGAACAGAAACGAGACCCAACATTGCAAATACTTTATCAGAAAGCTCAAGCAAACAATCAGCTGAATTTACCAAACAAACCATATCTTCAAGATGGCCTCCTCATGAAGAATGCCATACATAAAGGCAATATAATTCAATAATTAATAGTGCCACAGAAATATAGAAAAGAATTAATGGCAACAGGACATAACATTCCACACGCCAGCCATATGGGTGTAGTTAAAACCAAAGCCAGAATCCTAAAAGAATTTTATTGGCCAAGCATCATTAAAGACGTCAAGAAATACATGAAGTCATGTCATATTTGCCAAGTCAAAGGACCTAAGAACAACAAACCACAGGCACCAATTCAAGATATGGAATTGACAGACAAGCCATTCCAAAAAGTCTCAGTTGATTTGATTGGTCCTATGCCAGTAGCTTCAGCAAGAAACCATCGCTATATCCTGACATTGATTGACGCATGTACAAGATGGACAGAGGCAGTACCTCTAGTCAACATTACAGCACTTGACATCACCAGAGCTTTGTCAGAAATATTTTCCAGAATTGGTTTCCCAGAAGTTATCCTCTCTGACAGAGGCACTCAGTTTACAGCTGACCTTACCAAAGACTTCATGAATATGTACCACAATAAGATGAAGTTCACAACGCCCTATCATCCCCAAAGTGAACGATTCAACGGTACTTTGAAGAGGTGCATTTCAAAAATAGCACACGACAATCCGCAGAACTGGGACTTATTGCTACCAGCAGCTCTATTTGCATACAGAGAAAGTCCTCAAGAAACCACAGGATGGCGCCAATCCACGAGGACCTATGGCAATCCTCAAAGAAGCTATTATTCGCCAAAATTCAACCCCATCAGAAACCAAGACTGCGTTTCAGCATGTACAAGATACCAGAAACATAGTCATCTCTGCATGTGAAAAAGCAAATGAAGCCACAGCCATAGCAAACTCAAATACCAGAATGAGAATCAACAGAAACAGAACACTGAAACAATTTGAACCAGGAGATCAAGTATGTCTGTTACTACCAGACAAAAGCAACAGACTATTCATAAAATGGCAAGGTCCATTCTCAATACTCAGAAAGATAATAGATGTTGACTATGAGATAGATATACACAACAAAAAGAAAATCTATCACGTCAACATGTTACAAAAATATAATACAACAACAGAAGATATCACAAATCCAGAACAAAATGAAAGAGCCATATCATGTCTTGCAGTCATACCAGAAGAAGATGAAAATGACACGTCTGAATTCGACGATATATGCCACAAACAACTAACAAACAAACTGAATTTTGGCAAGACATAAAACTCAATTCAATGCCACCGCAAAAACAAAAAGAACTGACTAACATTCTCAAAGAACATTCAGAAATATTTACAGATGTTCCAGGCAAAACTTCAATTGCGGAACACAATATAATACTTACTGATTCCAAGCCTACAAAAGCAAGACCTTATCCATTACCAGTACACTACAGAAACTTTCTTAAACAAGAAATTAACCAACTATTAGAGCAAGGAATCATTGAACATTCCAACTCTCCATATGCTGCACCAATAGTTCTTGTCAAACGGAAGCAAACGACAACTCCAAGAATGTGTGTCGACTTCAGACAGTTGAACAAAATAACCCAACTCGACTCATATCCTATGCCGAATCCTGAAGATCTTATGACCAAATTTTCAGAGGCAAAGTTCTTCACCAAAATAGACCTGTCCAGAGGTTATTACCAAATACCAGTCAGACAAGAATGCAAACAATTTACGGCATTCACCACAGCTTATGGGCTATTCCATTTCAACTTCATGCCATTTGGTCTAGTCAACGCCAGCAGCACTTTTAATAGAGGCATCCACAGCATACTAGGCAATCGCTCTGACACAGCATCATACATAGATGACATTTGCATATTCCATAAGACATGGAACGAACATATCAAAGGCCTACAAGAAGTCTTCAGCATACTGAAACAACATGGTTTTACCATAAAGCCTAGTAAGGTAGAACTAGCCATGTCAGAAATATCCTTCCTGGGTTATAGAGTCAGCTACAATTCGCTCAGACCACAAGAGACCATTATTCAACGCATACTAGACATCAAAGTCCCCACCAGTAAAAAGCAAGTGAGAAGCATTTTGGGTCTGTGTAACTTCTACAGACATTTTATACCAGGTTATACAGCACTCATAGCTCCACTGATTGAACTCACGAAGAAAGGACAACCAACGAAGATCCCATGGTCTACAAAGCTACTTGAGACAATTGAGAACATTAAAGCTGAATTTTCAAGAGACACTATTCTCAAACTTCCGAATCCAAAGAAGCAATTTTACCTCGCCACAGATGCATGCCTAATGCAGAAATATCAAGACACTTCACAGAAATGTCAAGAGACTTTGCACCCAGTATTTTTCATCAGCAGGAAGTTATTACCAGCTGAAACAAGATACTCAACCATCGAACGTGAATGTCTAGCTATTGTATGGGCCATAGCCAAGTTCTCCAGATATCTACTAGGTGCTCATTTTACACTCCTAACTGATCACGCACCACTAGCATTTCTGAACTCAAAGAAGTTAGCGAACAGTCGTTTAACTCGTTGGAGTCTACAACTCACAGACTACCAATTTGAGGTGAAAACAATTCCTGGACGTGAGAATGTCTTCGCTGACACACATTCCAGATGTATTTAATTGTGTACATATTTTATTTCCACAGGTGTAGCATATCCGTTTTGTAATGTCATATTTTAATTTTATCATGAAGCACCAAGAAGAGAAGTAACTCATTCAATTCAAGATTTAATTAATTCAAGTATTATGCTTTGTACAACTTTTGATATTGTTCACGACAAGCATTGTCTCATTTTCTTAACCACTTGAATAGTGAAACAGGTGTTCCAAGTCATCAATAATTTTGTTCTCATATACCTGACACTGCATTTACATTTTTTTATTGTTATCTCCAAGTTGACTTTATTTTTTCAGAGCATTGTCATATGTTACCTCAACCATTTTTCTATGATGGTATATTGTGTATATTTAAATATTTTAATACATATGAGCATTTCTATTACCATACAAATGCTAAATGGAGGGGGGGTAATATGTCACAGATGCCATTATAGATTTATTTGTATATTTCACATTTAAAAGCTTGTGTGTAAATAGAAATAGAAACCCCTAACTGAGCCTCAGGAATTACCCCACAAATCTAGATCCTTGACAGCACCTCAGGCTTAACAAAGACGTAACTATGATGTCGCAAATGTATTGGTTGATTTGAAAATAAATAAAGACTTTTTTTTTAAAAGAGTTAGGTCAGCTGGGATAAGACGCGCCAGATTCAGTCTGGAGCGAGCTTTCTAAACGATAGGTTATGTTTCTAGTTTGCTCTGAAATAATATTGAAGAAAGAAGCCTTTGTATTGTATTTTCATTTTATTAATATGTACCTTGTACATAAGCTGTACTTAAGTTATATTTGAATTAAAGTTTCCAGTGTTTTATTTCAACGAAGAAGTTATTCATTTAATTCCTAGATCGTCTCTGTTCATTATTGTATTTAATTCAAGATAGAGTCCCCGGCATCACAAGTCTACTCTCTTATCGGACAGCAACTTTTTATTGCACCTCAAGATAAAGTTGGCGAAGTCTTCATTCGTCATTCATCATCGATAAGAGAGAGGGTTTGTGACAAATATAATAAAGCCTATAATATAAATTGGCAATCTCAGCCATTACAAGTATCATAGAATAATTCACAAATCACTTCAATTATGTGACAAGGGGTTTAAGATTTGGCCGTTATGATTTGAGAATCCACACTTGCACATATAATCTACAGGCACAGCGATTAAAATGCAGACAACAAATACTAATAAGTAAAATTATGTACTGTTTATTATACAAAAGAAGATAATTAAAAAGTGAAATGCTGTACAGTTGCTAGGGTGGGATCTAGCGTATTTACATGTGTAAGTCTGTCATCATTAGATATGAGAACCAAGTGATATGAGTGTCATTAGCCTGGTTGCTTAGCTTTATGTCCTGTGCTGCGCTAATGAGACGAGTGTGGCTGATGCTGACGCTGTCTGCTGGTGGGCTGTTGTAGTAGATCCAGGCGTCGGATGCAGTCCAACGGTTCGTAGCTGCCGAGCTTAGCTGCGGCTACTGTCAGTCATGCCAGTGAAGAGTCTGTGGCTAGAGTTTGTTGCTAAGACACTTGTGAAGATAAGTAAGGCTGGTATCTACAGATCTGGTGCCAAAAAATCTGATATCAGCATTAGATTGATAAGTCGCTTAGTGGTGACTATCTATAAATAAAAGCTGCAACTACATGATGTATAAATCGGTTTAGCCATAATGGGATAACACTGGGAGGTATATGCCTTTCCGTGAAGGACATCTTCAGAATGATGTAGAGAAACTATCAACTAGTTTTATAAATAGCAAAGGGAGCTAACAAATAAATATCGTATGCCACCAGGGGAGATAACCATAGTAATGGGGAATCCCACAAGAGAGATAGCATACAGTAATAAGGGATAAAGAAATACAAGTGATGTTCACCGCTAGGATCCTCCTCTCTAGCTCTGCAGTCAGCGTCCAAGACTCACAAGCATATAGAAATGTGGCCATGACCAGGCAGCGCATCGGTCTGATTTTGGTGCCGAGGGCTAAGAATTTGTCTTTCCATATTAACTTCAGTTTAGAAAGGCTCCTGTGGACTGTGCTATTCGGACCAGTAGTTCGGGTTTTGTTCCCTCATCCGAGACAATAGCTGCGAGGAATTTGAAGCTGCTAACACTAGTTAGCTTTTCACCTCCAATACTGATGACCCTTGTAAAGCCCTGTTGACTAATGGTCATAATTTCTGCATTTATTTGCACGCCATATGCTGCTGAAGTCTTGTCAATGCGCATCACTAGGTCGGCTAGTTCGTCTTCTGTCCCTGCTAGGCCATCAATGTCATCTGCAAAGCGCAAGTTTGTAATTATTCTTCCTCCAATGCTTACAGTACCTTCAAATCCCTCGAGAGCATCTTCCATTATCCTTTCAAGGAAGATATTAAAGAGTGTTGGTGAAAGGAGGCAGCCTTGTATTACTCCAACTGTGGTTTTGAACCATTCTCCAATATTGTTGTTGAAGTACACCGCACTGGTGGCATCATTGTATAGGTTCTGGATAACTTTGGATATGTTTGTATTAATGTTGTATTTTTCCATTGTTGCACAGAGTGCCCCGGGCCATACTCGATCGAAAGCTTTCTTGAAATCAATAAAGACATGGAAAAGATTCTCTTGGTGTTGGAGATATTTTTCACAGAGTATTCTGAGGTTTAGGATTTGCTTTTTTGTGCTGCGACCGTGCCTGATATGCTTTTGTCTGCTATCGGTTTTAGTCGATTTAATATAATTTTTAACAGCACTTTGCTGGGATGGCTTATGGGGCTGATGGTGCGATAGTTTTGACATAGTTGTAAATTGCCTTTATTTGGAAGAGTGATGATGAGCGACTGTGTTTAGGGTTTTGGCCATTCTCCTGATTGCCAGATCTTGTTGCAAATTGTATAGAGTGCGTCTATCATGGTTTCTCCTCCCG
>JADKLZ010005243.1:11105184-11153114 GCA_021533235.1 Biomphalaria straminea | reverse complement strand
CCCGACCCCACCATATCGGCCAACATACTAGAGGGGGGGCGAAATATCTATTCTATGGCCACCGTCAGTCGCGAAGCGACTATGGATCATCTCATTTCCATGAGATGAATGCCTGGGCATAAGCTGTGGTCGGAACGATGTCGCCCACACATCAGTTCCCCCCTCTCCACGCAGCTGATGTATCCAAAGGAACGGTAGTGCCGATACAGTTTGGGGTCAGCAGTGTCGCAAGTTCTGCCAGAGTGTTGCACTGGGTGCTGCAAACTGCCTTAGGGTCGCCAACTCCTGATTTTTCCTCAGGGTTGACTCCCGAGGCCTTTCCCTTGGTTGGGTATAGCTGCAAGGCAACAGAGGTTTGAAATCAGAGTTTTCCTTCTCCTAGGTGGGTAGCCAACCATGGCTAACGAGCCCCTCCTGCCCGAAGCTTACTGGTTAAGGCGCCAGTTACTCGCCTGTGCCCCTTCTCCTGTTAGTAAGAACAGTTCCGCCGGACTCAATATCTGAGCCACACGTGAAGGCCGGGAGTTGGACTGGTTGTCAGAGGCTATTTGAGACGCATGCCATTAGGAAGCATTTTGTAGGTAGTGGAGTGCTTACATCCATTACCACTTCCGAAATATAAATAATCAGTATATATTATTAACACAAGTAATAAGTTCGTATATCAATAGTGTGAATTGTAAACTAAAATTCGTCCGCCCCCCCCCATCTGAAATTTGACCGCCCCCCACTCGAAAGCTTGGGGGGGGGGCGAAATTGATGCCACCGCCCCCTCCCGACCCCACCATATCGGACAACATACTAGAGGGGGGGGCGAAATCATCTAAAAATATGTAGAAATATAAAATAATTAATATATATTATTCACATAAGTAACAAATTCATATACCAATATACTAAAATTCGTCCGCCCCCCCCTATGGGGGGGGGTCGGCCGAGTGGGGGGGCGATCGCCCCTACCGCCCCCCCCCTGGATCCGCCAGTGCTATACAGTACTGTTAATGCAGATTATGTCTATACCTTTTAATGTTACCAGTATACGTAGGCCTATATACAATGCTAGTGTTATAGTAATTGTGCCAACATTGTATCTTCACTGTTATTGTTGCTTGTGTCTGTAATTAATTACATGTATGTAATTTCCTGGATGTTTGAATCGACCACTTCTACACATCCAATGGTTATTAAATTTTCCATACACGTTTATGATCAATGACAACAAATAATTCAATTAAAAAAAAAAGCGACACATTGGTATTAATTAACTAATTTTGTTTTAAAAGTATAATATATTGAAAAAAAAAAAGAACTCATTTTGGAAACATTAATGACTAAATGAGCGATGAGGAAACAACTTCCGATCCGATTAATGTATCTATATATATAATTCTCTTCTTCTCAAAGTTCAAAAGTTCAATCGAGAAGAATTAAAGGAAATATCACTCTGCCAGCGGCGGACTGGCTATATGGGCATACCGGTGGGCCGGCACCAAATGGGCCGGTCTGGTCGCGACCAAAGAAACCAAAGAAAAAGTTACAGTAGCAAAGATACATATGCCCGAACACGTTTTATTTTACTTGCTGTTTCTATTTTCTTTTTTAGCGGCCTCCGAAAGGGGAAAAGACGCTATTAGTTTTGTGTGGCCTGTCTGGCCGTCTGTCTGTCTGTCTGTCTATCCGTCCCGTTTAGTGCTCAGAAAGTAGAAGAGAAAATGAAAATCTGACATCACGATAATAAAGATCATTCAAAGTTCTGATGCAACGGCTACTTTTTTTTTTCTAAAAGCTCAAAATCTAATTTTTAAAAATATTTTATGCAAGCAGTATTTAAAGAGAAAAAACCTAATTAGTATACAATATAAATGAAACCTAATTTAATACAATTAATAATCCAACATAATACAACAGACTTTATGTTTTATTTTGTTCCAACTGAAGAGTATTCACTATTTAAGTTATTAACTCAAAAGAGGTGTGGCAGTTGCCTTGAACATCAGCTTTACAAGGCTTACGTTGAGAGATCAAAGCACGGAAGATGTATATTTTGACCGCTGGGGCATTAAATAAGATCTGTCGTTTACCTTTGATATATATTTTTTTAATGAATTTTTAGCAGCGACTTTCGTGTACTAGCGTAAAGCCCGGACATGACATGATTCTAAACTAATTTCTTAAACTTTTTTTAAAAATCACATTTAAAAAAAAATGTTTTTTATTGCCAACATTAGAATGAAAGAAGCATATTTTTGTGCTTTTTAACTGTTTGATGATCTGTCCGTCACGGTTAGATTAAAAAAAAAACAACTAAAGGCTTTTGAAAATAATATTTAACCTTTACTTTTCATTCAGAAATATTGCGATAGTTTAAAATATCTATAATAGATTGTTCCGGATGTTTATGTCTAGATCTACATTGAAATGTTATAATAAACTAAAACTAATCTTCTATTTTTAAATTTAATATTGCATTCATTCTATTGATTATCTGGGCTTTTTATTTTAATTTTACCTAAATTTTATCTAAATTACATCCAAATTATTAATAATAATAATTAATAAGATATTTATTAAGAGTGCTAAATCAGAAGTTTAGTTTATGTACATCTACATCTCTACAGATCAATGCTGAAAGATTATTTAAAATCGCTCGTGTGACATATTGTATATATCAAGCTATTAGTTTGTAACCAGTTAGCATGCTGAACTGATTATCTCGACGCTCCCGGGTTATGTGTCTGTTTGTTTTACATGTTTCGATTGTTTCTTCAGAGTTAAAGATAGTTTACTTCCTATTTCAAACCTTCCACAGGAGGGGATGGGAGCATGCAGGAATTGAGCCAGGGACCAACGATAAATCCGAACTACAGTCTAGTGCGGAAACACCAAAAAAGGGCAGGTTTATACCCTGCTCGCCATCCTCCGTCATTTAGCGAGAAGTAAATTATTTTCAACTTTGAAGGAACATCCGAAACATCTTGCGAATAGGCAGATCTGACAGGGATCCGACTATGACGGGGGCCGCCTCTGAGTTTGTGTATCACACAAACTCTCTTTGTAATCTTGTTTTTTTTTTACATTTAATTTTGTTTGAAATTCAATAAGCATATCAAGAATGTACACTATAGGCCTACACTGTGCATATTATCATTTGCAAAACGTTAGACCGTACATTTTGCTGTGTAGACCTATGAGCGTCAGTGGCTTCAATACTGCTTTGATGTCTCCGAAGTAGGGTTTGGCCTAAACGTTTTGCTGGTTGGCATGGACTTTGATGGCACTCCCACTTGGCTTTGCTCTATCCCTACCCCGACTCTTGATGGTTCCATTGACAATGTTACCGAAAACAAGGGAAGAGGGAGAGAAATTTAAAAAAAACATTGATATAACACAGCAAAAAAAACATAGGGGTGACAATTAGCTCTTTAACAATACTTAATAGAAATTATTCATTTTTAACAAACATAGCCGCGAAATTGCAAACCACAAAACTTATTCACAGCTCAATACAGATTTAGTTATTTCTGCGATTTTGTTTAATTTTAATAGCATAGATTTAAAAATAAACACTAGAACTTACAAAAAAATATTATGTTTAAAAAAAATTAATCTGGATCAAGATCTAAATAATTATTTTTGCTATTTTAATTAATGGCTAATTTATACTTACTATATCATGGAGGCTCAGTGGCTGAGTGGTAAAGCGCTTGGCTTCCGAACCGGGGTCCGGGATTCGAATCCTGGTGAAGACTAGAATTTTTAATTTCGAGATTTGACGGAAATTCTTAAAATAATTCTCTGGTTTCATAAAGCGCTGTCACATATGATATTTAACCAAAAAAAAAAAAAACTAGTCACAATTTTCATGAGTTTAGCCATATTTTGTGGTTACCCTCCCCATCCAAAACACAAACTAGAGCAGAATTATAGTTACTATTTTCTACCAGTCGCTGGACTCCATTAATTAAGTGCCGTGAATAGCAGTTTTTTTTTTAATTTTTTAGCTGATAATAATAATAATAGGCTTGTCTTCGAGTCCGAAGATTAGTGAGGAATACAGTGTTTCCCGTGGCTGTGCAGTCCCAGCTGTGACCTACATATTTTGCCACATCCAGGGCAAGCAAAACCATTGTCCGCATGTGGTCGGTTTAGATTTTCTTTTCGTCGTCTGCGTTTGTCCTCGGCGGCAGATTTTCTTTTGGTCTCAAATGTGTATCCCGCGGCCTTTGTGAGTGACCTCCAGCTGTCTCGTTCCGACGCCGCATGCAGCCAGGTACTCTCCTCTATGTCAGCCAAGGAAAGTTGACGCCTAAGTTGGTCTTTGAAGCGTTTCCGTGGGGCGCCTCTGTTACGTCGACCACCTATTAGCTCACCAAAAAAAGACTGCCTTTGGCATACGTTCGTCTCCCATACGGGATACGTGCCCTGCCCAGCGTAGCTGTCGGATCATAAGAAGTCCCTCTATACTGTCTATACCGGCGTTCGCAAGGACATCGCTGTTTGTGGTGCGGTCTTGCCATCGTATGTCCATGATGGAGCGCAAGCACCTTTGGTGAAAGCGCTCAAGGAGTCTTAGCTGTTTTCTATATAGTGTCCATGTCTCAGAGCCATATAGAAGGGTTGAGAGAACCACCGCCTGGTAGACATTTATTTTTGTAGGTAGGCGGAGCGATTTGTTCTTCCAAACTCTCGCCTGAAGGCGTCCAAAAGCACTGCTGGCCCTGGCCAGACGGTTATCAACCTCCCTTGAAAGTGAGGCGTCATTTAACACTATGCTACCAAGATATGTGAAGTGGTCTACCACGTTAAGGGGATGCCCGTTTACTGTGATCCTTGGGACTGAGTATGTTTCACTGGGTGATTTTCTTAATTGGAATATTTGTTACCAAGTCATCAATAATTTTGTTCTCATATACATGACATAACATTTGAATTTTTTTTCTTGTATGCAAGTTGAAACATTATTTTTCAGAACAGTGTGATGTATTGCCTCAACCATTTTTCTATATTTTCATGTATGGTATTTTGTGTCCATTTTTAAACATTATTTTTACTACTATGTAAGCATTTATATTACCATACACATGCTAGATGGAGAGGGGGGGGGTAATATGTCACAAATGCCATTCTAGGTTTATCTATATATCTCATATTTAGTAAGAACATGTGTGCAAATATAAATCTGGGTTTTTAACTGTACCTCGGGATTTACCCGGCACCTATTTATAGCTTGTCAGCAGACATCATGATTCAAATCTATTGGTTGGTTTGAATAAAAAGACATTTTTAAAATAGCGGGCAAAAGGTGTGCGCCATGGCAGTCTATGTGAAATTGTTCTTGAATGCAGACGTGTTTTTAGTAGTTTCTGATTTTAAAGAAAGAAGCCTTTGTTCTGCTTTTTATTATATTGAAACATATTTTGTACATAGCTGTACTTGTGTTAAGTTTAAATAAAGTTCCTGTGTTATTGATTCAACGAAGCATTACTCTATTTGAATCCTAGATCGTCTTTGTTCAAATTAAGTATTATTCAAGCTAAAGTCCCCGGCAGCACAAGATTATTCTCCTATCAGATAGTAACTTCTTATAGCACTTCAAGGAAAGTTAATGACGTCATCATCACGATAGGAGTCTTGTGACAGACATCAATACATAAAGATAAAGCCTTAAACTAGATCTAGACCTATTTCTCGTGTTCTAGGCAGAGGGACTTCAAATTAGGTCTACTCGGAGGCTCAGTTTTGACAAATGCATATATATAATATAGAGTCAATAGAGTAGAGACTAGTCCTATATCTAGAACAGAAAATAAATTAACTAATAGTCGAGACGACATCGCTGAAGCTCTTTTTTTTACCTTTGCCGTAATTATGTGCACAGATCTGGAGATAAGCATATCTCAAAGACGTGTTGGCGACAAGAAAAAGGATGACAGGCGAAAATGGTGAAGATTCTGTAGTTACACACAAAAGAGCAATGGAAGAATTTTTTTCTTACTTGGATAATTCCAGAAATCACGCGATATGAGCAATATCAAGATGTGGCAAGCATGAATTTTTACCGCTATCCCAACTAATTGCAGAAAAGGATGAAAAATTTGCGACTTATTAATTTGAAATTGATGTTACACATTTTTTAAAAAATTATTGATAATTTGCAAGCAAGAAAGTTAGTAAGATTTATTTTTAGTATTTTTGTTTTATTTTCTTGTTGTTTTGTTTTTTGTTTGTTTGTAGAAGTAGCAATACCTTAACAAGGAAAACACATTAGTTCGGGGGAAAAAAACGACTTCTCTCTGTTTTATACCTTTTTGGGGGGTGGGGGCATCATCACGAGATGCCGCACTGGGCATCTTAAACCACAGCTACGCCATTGGGCACGAGAAGCTTCTTTCACCATATTACACAATTACGGCTGATGAATAATTCCCCGCTTGGGATTGGCGTTTTCCATATTGAATGACACCCCAAAGGACAATTTTTGTCTATACATTACCGTATATTTTAAGGACTGTTTCGTATATTTTGTAATTTCGGGAGATTTCCAGGTGCTTCTAGTAAATCGACAGGAGGGCACGGGAAATCTGTTTTAAGTTATAATATGGTTTAATTTAATAATTTTTACACCTAAAATTAGCGCGGGTTCTGTGAAAGTGCGGATCCTTTGGAAGTGAGGGGCCCAATGCGGTCGCATAGGTTGCAGTGGCCTAAGGCCGGCCCTGCAAAAATAGCGGCGTATGCTACGCCGCCGGTCGACAAGTACATAATATGTTCTGTTAGTTCTAAATGCCATAGTAGGCCTTCATGTTTGATTAAGGACAGCTTAAACCCCCAAATTGAAATTACATGATTTAATAATAAAAAATGCTTTTTTTATTGGGTGTAGGCATGCAAATAAGAAAAAAAAAGATATTTTTTCTTTATATCTTATCAACTTTTTTAGAAAAGCTTTTTAGGCTATTTTAAGCTAAAATGATGAAAAAAAAAAGTTGATTTTCATGCCAAGATTTCTTAAAAACTACTGAATCTAGTTAAATAAAAATTCAGCTGTTGATTATTCAATACTTGTTGAAAATTGTGAAGCAGAATTAACCATATTCATTAAATAGATAAAAAGTTGAAGCTCTAAACATGGTCACAGTCCATTATTTCATGTTTTTATAGGTGGGTAAGCAGAGAAAAAAAAAATTGATAATTTCGACTAATAGGGGTTTTAAGCTGCCCTTAAATAGAAAGCCCCCTGTTCCCCTATTTTCGATAAACCGTTGCTCACTTCCAGTCGTTTTACATTGCAGCTTTCTTTTACGATAATGAAAGGTTGAATTTTTAAAGAAAATCGTTAGAGCCGTTTTCAAAATAAAATTGGTATTTATATATATAGAACAAGAATCGCTTGTTTAAGCGTAAGGGATTTTATCAAAGACTATATGTATATTCGTCAATTATAAAAAAAACAACTATTTTGTAATAGAATTGTTATTGTCTAAATCACCATTTTTTACAATTGATAATTTATTTTACGAAAAAACATTGACCCACGCAATGAGTAAAGTGTTAAAGTAATACAAGAGTTGAAAAAAGGCTAAAATAATAGATAGTTTTTAAAAATTAAAACAATGCCAACATTAAAATGAACGCAATAAAAGTTTACACAAAATTAATTAATTTATACCTAACACAACCCACTATTTTTTTGTTACAAAATGTGTATGAGTTGACAAGATCTATGGAAAGCCTCCGAGTGCGTGACTTCAATTGCGGGAAGCTTACTGGCAAGACACCTTGTAATAATGTAATGGAGTAAATGAAAAGATCACAATAGTTCATACCAAATAAAAAAAATGTTAAGATTACATAAAAAACTTATCTATATTTATCACTTATAAATAAAATAAATAATAATATAATATATAAATAATAATAAATAATAAAAGTAAAAATTTTAAGAAGAAAAATATCGGTTGTGAGCTTCACTTAAACTCTAACTAACACACCCAACATTTTTTTCTTATTCTTTTCAAGCGCGTTTTTTTTTTTTTACTTTTTAGCGGCCCCCCGAAAGGGGAAAAGACGCTATTAGTTTTATATAGCTCTGCAGTCAGGGTCCAAGACTCGCAAGCATATAGAAATGTGGCCATGACCAGGGAACGCATCAGTCTGATTTTGGTGCCGAGGGCTAAGCCTTTATCTTTCCATATTATTTTAAGTTTAGAAAGGGCTGCTATGGACTGTGCTATTCGGACCAATAGTTCGGGTTTTGTTCCCTCATCCGAGACAATAGCTCCGAGGTATTTGAAGCTGCTAACGCTAGTTAGCTTTTCGCCACCAATACTGATGACCCTTGCAAAGCCCTGTTGACTAATGGTCATACTTTTTTTTTCTGCATTTATTTGCATGCCATATGCTGCTGAAGTCTTGTCAATGCACCTCACTAGGTCAGCTAGCTCATCTTCTGTCCCTACTAGGCCATCAATGTCATCTGGGAAGCGCAAGTTTGTAACTTTTCTTCCTCCAATGCTTACAGTACCTTCAAATCCGTCGAGAGCATTTTCATTATCCTATTTAGGAAGATATTAAAGAGTGTTGGTGAAAGGAGGCAGCCTTGTCTTACTCCAACTGTGGTTTGAACCATTCCCCAATATTGTTGTTGAAGTACACCACACTGGTGGCATCCTTGTATAGGTTCTGGATAACTTTGGATATGTTTGCATTAATGTTATATTTTGCCATTGTCGCCCAGAGTGCCCCGTGCCATACTCGATTGAAAGCTTTCTTGAAATCAATAAAGACACGGAATAGATTCTCTTGGTGCTGTAGTTATTTTTCATAGAGTATTCTGAGGTTTAGGATTTGCTCTGTTGTGCTGCGACCGTGTCTAAAACCCGCCTGTTCTTATATGATATTGTCTGCTATCGGTTTTAAGTCGATTTAATATAATTTTTAACAGCACTTAGCTGGGATGGCTTATGAGGCTGATGGTGCGATAGTTTTGACATAGTTGTAAATTGCCTTTCTTTGGAAGAGTGATGATGAGTGACTGGGTCCAGGGTTTGGGCCATTCTCATGATTGCCAGATCTTGTTACAAATTGTAAAGAGTGCGTTTATTATGGTTTCTTCTCCCGCTTGTAGAAGTTCAACAGGAATGTTGTCAACTCCGGCCAATTTTTCCTTCTTCAGGACTTTTACTGCTGCTGCAACTTCCAAGTGAAGAATCGGATAGTCATCAATGATGGAAACTTCTGGGACATTTAGTATCTCTGTATCTCCCGAGATTTCGAAGTTATACAGTTCTGAGCAGTATTCCGTCCATCTTTTTAACACATCTGTTCCTCAGTTAAGCATCTGTTGTTTTTGTCTGGTATCGTGTTGTTTCTTCCATGCTATGAGGTAGTGAGGTCCTTCACTAGTTGGTACGCTTTTTTACTGTCAGTCCTGTTAAGTCCCCGTTTAATTTCTTGGCACTTGTTCTCTATCCACTTTTCCTTCGCTTCTTTCATTCCCTTTCTAATCCGTTTGTTGACGTTTTTGTATTCGAGGTCATATTTAGGGTTAGACAACTTTTTTCTATTAAGCTCCCGTCTCTTGTCACAGAGTTGGAGTATATCCTCTGTTACCCAAGGTTTTTTGGGCGGGCGGAGCTTCCCTAATATTTCCCGGGCTATGTCTGTGATTGCTGTGTTTAACATATCAACGTGTGATGATAACCTGGTCATTTGAGTCCAAGATATTGAGGGCTGCAAAGCGTCCTCCTATTTGTGCCTCGAATATGGCGGCTACTTTGGGGTCTTTCAGCTTGTCCAGGTCAAATTTTATCCTGGTAGGTCCTTGTTTTGTTACCTTTTTTTAGGTGTAATTTGAAGGTCATCATAACAAGGTCATGGTCGCTTCCAGTGTCAGCTCCATGAAAAATTCTTATTTTGGATGTATGGATGCTTGTCTTAAAACGTTGTTGCACCATGATATAGTTGATCTGGTTGTGATGTTCTCCTTTAGGACTGTGCCATGTAGATATACGCGATTTTTTGTGGCATCCTAGTGTGTTAGCCAGTACGAGATTGTTGTATTTCGCAAATTCTAATAAGCGCTGACCTCGTTCGTTAGTTGTGTAGTTGCTGTATCTTCCACATGTGCCTTTCCATGTTTCGTAGGAGTCACTTCCTACTTTGGCATTCCAGTCTCCTTGTACCACAAGGATATCCTTTTTCGGGACCTTATTGACCATTTCCTGTAATTGCTCATAACACTGTTTCACTGCCTCATCGTCATATGTTGATGTAGGAGCGTATGCTTGAATGATGGTGATATTGAAGGGTGATGCCTTTAAACGTATGGAGATAAGTCGGCTGGATATAGGGTAACAGCTCACAACGCAGTTGCTGTAGTTTCTGTGTACAAGAAATCCTACTCCTTGTTCGTGAACATCCTGTAGTCCACTGTAATACAAAATGTGTCCCTCTTCTGTTGTTGTTTCACCTATGTTTTTCCAGCGCATTTCAGAGAGTCCTATGATGTCGAAATGGAGTCGGTTAAGTTCGTGCGTGAGTTCCTCCACTTTTCCATCGTCTCTTAGTGATCTAACATTCCAGGTTCCTAAGGTGATTTTATCTCTAGTATTTATTTTATTTTTGTGTGGACCAGTAGTATACTTCTCACCACTGCCCTGGTCTGTGACGGTAGGCGCGGCAACCTTGGCAACCCGGGCGACGGCCAAGCCGGTATGAATTTATTTTTGGTCATTGTCTTAATTGGTGTATCGAGGGCTATATACTTGGCGGCGCCCATCCCTCTCCATGCTTGACCACAGCCGAGTACCTCCATTTAGGTGGTTCGCCTTGGTCCTGAACATGAGGCCGTTGTAGTCCATCCTGGGACTCTTCCGCCCTTGCTGGTGACCATAGTCTAGAAGGCCTTTCGCCCATTGGTGCCATGTTATCACAACCCCTTAAATGGTTTAGTCCGCCAGCTGAAGCGGTTTACCAGGGCATGGCGCTTGGAGTCACATGTAAGAGATTTAGGGGTTGGAAGGGGACCAGTGAGGCCGTCCACCTAAAGGTGCAGCATGCCGGACCATCAAAGGTACTACCCCTTTCCAATACCCCTATACCCAAATTAGAGTAGTAACTATCATAGTTACAAATTCCTGTTTGCTCTATGTCTGGTATAATGGTCTAGGGTATGCCGGGTCCTCACCTGACTAATACTAACTTGCAGCTCGTCTGCCTTGGCACCACTACTAGCATGCAAATAATAAGTTAGTTAATTAAATAACAACTGCTACACTAGAAATGGATACTAGTGGATAACACGGTTATATAAATTAAACAATATTTAATGAAATAATGAATATGATGATGCATAATAAATGAATACATATCAATAGTGCATTGATCATTTACAAATATAGTATCAAGATATTCTACACAACATAGCGCACCTTAACAATAGTGTCAAAGTCGACCAGAGCTAACAACGCCCACACCCCAATACCATGGGTGATAGTCAACGCCAAGTCTACACCGCAATCAAGGACGAAACGAACAACTTCGAGCTTAACTCCACCAGAGCCCAAGCCTGAGTCCCTAAATAAAATAAAGGAGCAATCCTTAACAACGTTATTCACAAGATCGTAATAAAGCGATTCAAGATCTACAACATTCAGCCGACCCTGAACTAGAACAACTTACCCACTACTGGGGGAAACAAATACACAGCACTACCAGCAAAGAAGCCGCCATCGACCCACTCACGCAGAGGCAACCAAAAATGACAACAAAGTGCACCTTAGGAACAGAAACTCGCAAAACTTATGGTGCAACACAGGAAATACTAATCAAGTTGCGCATAAACAAAATGTGCACGACACTCTACATAGGGGAGACGATCATTTACCTTATATTTAATACAATATGCAAACGGTTGTAGATTTTAGTGTCAATTTTTTTTTCATATTTTGATTAAGTCATGTAACTTATGTTATACAAAGTACTGTATTTACACACGCGGTAAACGAATTTGCCTACGCTGCCACCTCTTTCGGCCTATCTATAAATCTCGGGAAAACAGAAGTCATGTTCCAGAAGTCACCCAATGAAATATACTCAGCACCAAGAATCACAGTAAACGGACAGCTCCTTAACGTGGTAGACCACTTCACATATCTTGGTAGCATAGTGTCAAATGACGCCTCACTTTCCAGGGAAGTTGATAACCGTCTGGCCAGGGCCAGTAATGCTTTTGGACGCCTACAGGCGAGAGTTTGGAAGAACAGATCGCTTTGCCTACCTATAAAAATAAATGTCTACCAGGCGGTGGTTCTCTCAACCCTCCTATATGGCTCTGAGACATGGACACTATATAGAAAACAGCTAAGACTCCTTGAGCGCTTTCACCAAAGATGCTTGCGCTCCATCATGGACATACCGCACTACAAACAGCGATGTCCTTGCGAACGCCGGTATGGACAGTATAGAGGGATTTCTTATGGTCCGACAGCTACGCTGGGCAGGGCACGTATCCCGTATGGGAGACGAACGTATGCCAAAGGCAGTCTTTTTTTGGTGAGCTAATAGGTGGTCGACGTAACAGAGGCGCCCCACGGAAACGCTTCAAAGACCAGCTTAGGCGTCAACTTTCCTTGGCTGATATAGAAGAGGGCACCTGGCTGCATGCGGCGTCGGAACGGGACAGCTGGAGGTCACTCACAAAGGCCGCGGGATACACATTTGAGACCAAAAGAAAATCTGCCGCCGAGGACAAACGTAGACGACGAAAAGAAAATCTAAACCGACCACCTGCGGACAATGGTTTTGCTTGCCCTGGATGTGGCAAAATATGTAGATCACAGCTGGGACTGCACAGCCACGGGAAACACTGTATTCCTCACTAATCTTCGGACTCGAAGACAAGCCTATTATTATTATTATTATTATTTACACACAAACAATGTTTATTAATTTTTAAAGAGAGAAAATATATTTAGTATGCATTATAAGTTGGACATAATTTAAGATAATTAATAAAGTTATAAACTGCATTTTCTGCCAGATTTCATTATAAGATACTGCAGCAAAAATGTTTTTACACTTTCACTTATCCTTGATCTGCTGGACCGCTGGGGCAATACATAAGATCTGTCAACCTTCTTTCTTCATTCTTATCTGTCTTTGATGGAATTTCATTCGGATGTTTTTTCTGAAAATATTGAAGCCTGCCTGGGTGAACCACTTCGCGGGCCGATTTTGAGTTTGTGTTTCTACACCTTGTTATTATTTTTTTTGTTTTTATTCTAATTCTTATAGAACTTCAACAGCATTCTAAGTAGAAATCCAAGACACAGCCAAGCTATGCACAATTTGTGTGTTGTTTATGTGGAAAGAGGAGACTTGCTTCAGGCTGAGAAATGTCTTCAACAAACACAAGAGCTTGATCCTACTGCTGAATACATTCAGAACCACTTAAGGATTGTCCGCAACAAAATATCTGAGGTAACATTATTTTTCAGCAACTGGTACTTTAAATATGTTTTACTTGCCTATACAGTTTGTATCCAACTATGTGTCTCTACAGTGTCTCTGTGGTTTCTAGATCAGGAAGTTCTTCGTATATGTCAAAAACCTCTTTATCAGCTCAGCTATTCGTCTAGGATGATTCTCACTGATGTAATTTAACTGATAAAACACACCTTAAAAATTACGATAACATTAAAGGCCACAATATTCAATAATGATATAAATTATGATCTCTGAACACAAATTTGCATTCTAAAAATTAATATTTAATTAACAGCTACATTTTGATATAATAAGACAGCACAATACATAACAAAAGAAGTTCTTATTAAAATATTACTATATAGTTTAACTCATGTGATTCTAGACTTAACATTTAATAATCACATATGCATAGATACTTGGGTGTAGGTCACGACGAACTCTCTCTCTCTCTCTCTCTCTCGTTTGTCTCTCTCTCTCTAGTCTCTGCACGGAACCTGTAGCCCAACGTCTCAGTCCGCTCAACACTAGAGTGATATTTACTTGCGTAGTATGCAAATGTTACACCACATGTATAAGTACCGTCTCTGTCTCTGACTATGGCTGCAACTCTCAACTAAGACTGCCTGTCACTCTGTCACCAAGACTGTCATCACCACGACTGCCATCCCCAGGACTGTCATCACAAAGACTTGTCACCAAGGACTGACTGTCACTCTAAATAAATAAATAATCGAAATATCGCTAACAACTAGCTAAAGCGCCATTCTATTACTTCATAATCACCTAACATCAAAAGCTAGATAAATAACTAATAGAAACATTTTCTTACCCTGGTCCTATAGAACTAACTCCTACATGTTTCTCTGGCAAACAACTCGCACCTCTTGGAGCCAAGATCGCGAGCCAACCTCGGCGACTTGCTCCCAAAGTCTGTGTGGGTCGTTCACCAGAAAACGCCTGACATACGCCCCTGCTAAATTACATGGCGCTGTCCTGGTCTGTCCCAAACTTCTCTATATATAGGCTAAGTAGCTAGCTTCCCGCCTAACTAACATTAATAATTGTCTGTCTGTCGAGACCCCCGTATCAGTCGCTCTACAAGACAAACATTGCCCTAACCTTTGTCTGGTCTCTGTCAAGTCTATCAGTGAGCCTTGATAATAGTTATAAAGCTAATTAATAACACTCACATACACACACACACATCCGTGACAGTATACTTTTTTTTTTATAGATGGGTGTTTTGGAGCCGAGTCTCGTTTTTGGGCTTCTCTACTTAGTATGCAGCTTTGAAGGACACTGTCTGCTTCTTTTTGGTGATACTTCACAAGAGCTATTTCACTAGTCCCGATATTCAGCTTCAGAACATGTGTTGTTTCATTCTGTTTCTAAGGCAAAAAAATATATATTTTGTTTCTGTTGGGATAGCGGCCTATAGTAGGCAGTGGATGAAAGGTTGTTTTTTTCTCAAAGCTTATATCAACTCACTCTCTATTTTAGTACTTGTTATTTCTCCCACACCCATTATTGGATCCAATTGAAACTTAACACAATTATTTGTTGTAGCTAAGAAAAGATGAATCAATAACAAATATTCAATAATTAGATGATTAATTATCGATAATTAATTATTTTGTTGGTATCAAAATAGGGAAATAAATGCTTCTTATTGAGAGATTATATGTGGAGTTGTTCTCTTAATTACATTTTGTACAAATGTTTTCTACCACTTCCCATTCTGTACATTCTGAGCTGTAAAAGAGCTGTCCTCAATTTTTATTTATATAGGAAGCATCAGATTTTTTAGCTATGGAGGACTGTTTTGGCGACAGTCAAGATAATTTGGCTGTTAAGCGTATTTGGGTGGTTTATTAACAGGATAGCTGCTAGTTTTAGTGCTCCCGTTTCTGCTTTTTTAGCTGTGCTAGAGCTCTCCAATTCGAATAGATTTTTTTAGTCTTTCACCACCGGGTCACTTAATGACTATACCTGGTTCTCCATTTGTGGTGGATTCTTGGATTCATTCTGTGTTGTTGTTTTTTTTTGTTTTTTTATAATATGTTAGTTGGCCTATCATGTCTAACTAGATTATCCAGTAGCTAGATGGTAGCATTACTGCGTGGGTCTTAATCTGTGCACCTCGTTATGTGACCAAGGACTACCGCAAGAGTCGCCTAAGCAACCAGACAACACAACTAAGCTAATAACATAACTAAATTTAAAAACATATTTAAATAACATTACACCAAAATTAATACTTTATTTAAAACTTAAATCCAAAATAATAGAAACCTCTTATATATTTAAATAAAAGTAATGACATCGATCTTTTTTTTTTCAAGAAAGAAAGAGAGAAATAGAGCAAGTTACTTTATAATATTGTCTAAAAAATTGTAGCATTATTGTCATTGTCACGGTCAATAAGATCTTTAATGATTTTTTTTGAAGAACTTAGTCGATTAGGTGCCTGATGTCACTGTTGAGATACTTGAAGCAAGATCATATATGGACCGTGTGCTGGGGATTAAAATCTTGTAGACTAGTTGGTAAGGTTGCTACTTTACGAATGCACTGAAGAAATACTTTCAATTCAAAACAGGAACTCTTTAATCGAATGAATTACAATGAATATATACATGTAAATGTAGTTTGAATAAAGACACAACTTTCTATTAAAAGATTAGATCTACACTAATGCGACTGCTCTACTCAAAGGTCTCATGTCAACTGATGGGACGACGCTTCCACACGTCACTTTGATGAACTCCCAATTTACATAACTCAGTTGGCGTAACCAATCAAATTTGAATTATAAATGGAGACGATTGCAGAAACCTAGAACCTTCCAACCAATGAAACAATTACAGCGTCAGAATGTTTGCACGTGCTGGTTTTCCAGTTAAAAAAGTTTGGGGGCCATGGTCGAAATACAATATAGATTAAATTGAGAAGCCGGAGAAATGTCATATGAGTGCATGCTTGTGTTGGAGACACAAAATGGAGCGGGTGTTACCAAATCATGTCAAAAGTCTATTTTGGAGAAATTACGATTGGCAAAATTAGGGTTCCAGAGAGTGAAAAGAGACAGACAGACAGGCAGACAGAAAAGGAAATAGAGACCGGACAGTAAATTTCATTGCAACAGATATATTAATTCACGGGGTAAAGAAGTATGTTAGGTCGATCGCTAAAATGTTGCCCGTTTAAAACAATTCCAAATAAGAAAAAAAAGCTTTTATTAATCGTGTTTGTATCAATTTGTTTGGATCATTCATGTATTAACTTTGTAATACATCTAGATTCTAGAATAACAATAAAAATCATTTATCAAAATAAAATTAAGGGGCAACGACTTGAAATCGAACTCATGGCACTAGCCAAAAACAGTAACCAAGTGGAGAGCTTATGAAAAGGGAAGATAGTATAGTTATCTATTGTTTCTATAGCTCAACCTATTTTTCAGGTTTGTGTTCACTAAGACTGAGACCACCACATTAGTCAATTACAATTTCTTTCCTGTGTTCGAGATAACAAAAAATATTACCAATGTTTCTTTAACTAATTGGTTAAATTCATTTGATTCTTGTGTTGTCATTAAAAAAATAATTGTGCAGCATGACCCTAGATTGGGTGTAGGAGAAATCACGTATACAAACTTTTAACAGACAGCCACAATAAGTTGATATCACCTTCACTTATCCCTTAGTCTGTTGGACAGTCGGGGCACCACGCAAGATTTGTTATTGTCTTTCTCCATTCTTCTGTCTTTTGCCTTGGATGGAACCTCTTTTAATGGCAGGCCCTTCCATTCTTTTATGTTGTCTTCCCACCGCTTCCCGCCTGCATCTTCTTCATTTTGCTGGTACTGTTCCCTGAAAGAAAGTCTTTTCGAGCCCCGAAGAACTTGTAGTATGGCCATAGAGTTTTAGTTTGCCTTTTTTTAAAATTATAGTAAGCAGTTCATAGTCGGGTCCAATCGCTGTCTCTACGCGGTCTCTGAATATGATACCTAGGATTACTTTGTAGCATTTCAATTGCATTGCTCTGTAGTCAGCATTCAAGACTCGCAAGCATATAAGAAAATAGCCATGTCCAGGGAGCGCATCAGTTTGATTTTGGTGTTGTGCCTTTGTCTTTCCATATTATTTTTAGTTTTGCAAGTGCTTCTGTGGATTGTGCACTTCGGTCCAGTAGTTCAGGTTTCGTTCCCTCATCTGAGACGAGACCTATGATGTATTTCAAACTACTAACACTTGTCAGCTTTTCACCTCCAATGCAGTATGCTGTACTTTTTCATTGTCACCCAGAGTGCCCCATGCTATATGTCAAGGTGGGTTGCGGATTTATCTAGGGGATGCCTTACTTCACCTGCCGGGGTTGTAATTAGGCCGTGGCTCGTCTGCTTGGGCACCGCTGACAGTCTATTAGTTAATATATTAGGTAATTATACAGAACCAGTAATGGTAATAAGTTAACATTTATCAGTTAACAACGAGCATTTAAAGAACAACAGTTTCATGAATCAATGATATAATATGACATGAATGATGACAATAATTACAACGTCAGGTACATGTTAGGCAAAGTATTCAACATAAATATAGCACACCTTAATCTAGTGGAACAGTTCAACCTGGGCTCGCGATGCCCACAACCCAATACCATGGATGCTAGCCAAGTAGCGTCCAGCACAGCCTACAGATCAGACGGCCTACGTCCCTAAACTAAAACAAGAAAAGTATGCATTCCTTGTGACACCCTTTCACAAGATAATAATATCAACGATTTTAGAGCTACGACATAAAGAAGAAATTACAATTCACTAACTTACTAACTTAAGCAACAACAGAGATTCAGAGATCTGCTATCCAGCAAAACAAACAGAAGCATTGAAGCCTACATAGCCGTTCTTAGAGATAGGGCACAAACTATTATGGTGTACAAACGAAACACACTAAGCAAAGAAGCAACTCCATATGCGCACGACACCATACTCGGTCGAAAGCTTTCTTGAAATCAATAAAGACATAGAGAAGATTCTCTTGGTGTTGGGGGTATTTTTCACAGTGTATTCTCAGGCTTAGGATTTGTTCAGTTATGCTGCGACCTTGTCTAAAATTTGCTTGTTATTTTGATATATAGCTCCTCTTTCGTGATCGAAGATGAGCACATTTCTCATTTTCAATCCTCGCTTTAAAAAGCCGCCGCGTACGTGGCATGGGTGGGTTTGGTCAGTTGCAGAGAGGCTTGCTTCTTCTCTCAGCTTTTTTGTTGGTTCGGTGCTCTTTCATCCTGGCTATTATTTTTGCTTCAAATCTTGAGACTCCGAGACTCACATCTTCGTGCCATTAGGCGCAATCGAGGGCTAGTGCTTTCCAACCGTGAATGTCGATATCGCATTCCTTAAAGGAGCTCTTGAGAGTGTCTTTATAGCGCTTGTATTGACCTCCCTGGGAGCGCTTTCCTGTACACAACTCCCCAAACAGAAATCGTTTGGGAAGGCGATTGTCTGGCATGCGGACTATATGTCCCGCCCATTGAAGTTGGGACAATTTTACTGTCGCATTGATACTGTTCATGTTGGAGAGCTTTAAGATTTCTGTGTCTGTTATGTGGTCGGACCAACGCACTTTATGGATACTCCTTAGACAGTGTAGGTGGAAGGAATTTCAATCTTTGGTGTAGCTGCGGGAATATAGGGTCAAGGACTCTGATGCTTATAAGAGCGACGGGAGAACTACAGCACTGTAGACTTTCAATTTGTGGATATGCTGAGTCATTTCCGTTGCCACACTAGTCATTGAAGTCTGCCAAAAGCAGCACTGGCACGAGCAACACGGAAGTCAACCTCATCATCTATGTTGGCGTTTGATGCTATGGTGCTTCCAAGATAAACAAACTTTTTCAACTGAGCTTTTGACGTTTGCTAATTTCAGGCAATCTAATAGAATTTTTGGTCTTGTGACAGATTTAATTGGGGGAGATGGTGCAGCTCTTCTATCTTTTTTACATTAATGGTGAGGCCAAATTTTTTGCAGGCTTTAGCGAAGAGGCACATGCTGTTTTGAAGGTCTTCTTCGTTTGAGACATTTAGGACACAGTCATCTGCGAAACGCAGGTCTCTGATGGAGTCATAGTGTACTTTAGTCCCTGCCTTGAGTCTTTGAGCGTTGAATAAGTTTGCGTCAGTGCGATATCGTATACCAACTCAAATGCTTTCTGTAGCATGGCGGTGAGCATTATGCTGAAAAGCGTTGGAGCCAGCACACAGCCCTGCTTCACGCTGCCTTGGACTCTTGCTTACATAGAATTGAATTGGCGCACCATTGTTATAAATTAATCTGGGCAGCCGAATTTGGACATGATTTGCCAAACGCTTTCACGACTGACATTGTCAAACGTTTTAAGCAAATATATGAATGCAGCATAGAGATTTGAATTTTACTCTCTACATTTCTCTTGGAGTTGGACTGCAAAGATCATGTCAACCGTGCTCTGTCCTGCCTGAAGCCGCATTGACTCTCCGGAAGTAGGCCAGTTTCCTGGGGCTGTTGAGGTCTGCTAAATAGCATCATAGCCAGAAGCTTGCTAGCAATGCATAGGAGGAATATGCCACGATGGTTATCGCATGACTGCCTATTTCCCTTTCTTATGTAGAGATGAATGAAGGAGGCGTCTCTAAACTCTTGTGGTAGTTTCTTTTGTTCCAACATTACCTAGTAGATTTCTGTTAGTTTAGCTGTCAGCTCTGAACTGCCAAGTGTAAAAAGCTTTGATTGAATTTAAAACATTATTGCATTTTTACTATCAGCATAGGACTGGATTTCTTCTCCTTTTTGTTAAACCATGACTCCTTCATGAGTCTCAGATTCCGCTAGACCTCCCATTTCGGCATTAGTCTAGCATACTCTGCTTTCAAGGCAGGCTGGATTACATAGAAAGGCCTTAAGCAATGTTGCTTGTTTGTTAAAAAGCTATTCAGTTTGCACATTGTTTTCGTCAAACCAATCTTGGTGCTTGCGTTTTGGCTGACCGAAGACGCTGCTAGCCAAAGAGTACACAGGCTCCCTTAGTTTATGCGTCCCGAGACATGACGTTAAACTGTGCTCCTCTTTCCTTAGCACTTTTGGAGCTCAAAAGTGCCCTACTTCTTTTCTATCATTGTGTCTGCCTCCTCTTTTTCTCAGTCTGTCTTTATTACCCATCACTCTGTCTCCTTATCTTTAAAACCTAACAATGTCTTGGACCAGTCCGTTTGCCGTGGACTGCGACGGGTAAGGGGGTGTGACAAGTAGGTCAAAGATGGTGGCTGTTTAGGTGTCTAGGAGGTTTACAGAATTTGAGGACCTTAACTTGCACATAGACTTACAGGCACAGCGTTATGGATGCAGGCAACAAATACAGTTGGCTAAGATATATGTACAGTTTATTTACATAGAGAAAATAAGTAAAGGTAATATGCTGTACAGAGTTAGAATGGGGCCTAACTATTTACGTAAAATGAGACTATCATCATAAGATATGAGAACCAAGTGGTCTGAGTGTCATTAGGCTGGTTGCTTAGCTTTAAGTCCTATGCTGCTCTGGCGAGACTGGTATGGCTGATGCTGACGTTGTCTGAGGGTGGGCTGGCGTGATTGATCCTGGCGATCGGGGCAATCCAACGATACGTAGCTGCAGGGACGGGTCTCTAGCTAGCGATTGTTGGTCGGACTCTTGTGTGTAGTAGGTAAGGTTGGTATCTTCAGATATGGTGTCAGCAGCGTCCCGAGACATGACGTTAAACTGCGCTCCTCTTTCCTTAGCACTTTTGGAGCTCAAAAGTGCCCTACTTCTTTTCTATCATTTTGTCTGCCTCCTCTTACTCTCAGTCTGCCTTCATTAACCATCAGTCTGTCTCCTTATCTTCTAAAACCTCACAATGTCCTGGACCAGTCCGTTTGCCGTGGACTGCGACGGGTAAGGGGGGGGGATAAAGAGATCCTGGTGTTTGAGTGGGTGACTATCTGAGGATGGACCACCGCAACACAATTATTTTGGCTCCGAGTTCCCCTAGACCTGAGGCCCATAAGGCCCGCACTGGGTCAACCGGCTGGTCATGCCGAGCTACCAGCATAGATCATCGACCTATGCTGGAGGGCGGTGGCTAGAGGGTCAATCAACCAGCTACTGTATCGGACACATGTCCGATGCAGCAGCTGACTGAGTATAGCACCTGTGTAGCCCTGGCGGGCTCATTCTGGACATCCGAATGGCCCGTCCCCTTGTTGGACTCGATGGCGGGTGGGGAGCACAGGTGTTGAACTATTTACCTTTTTTTTCATGGACACAATAAAAAATTACTTGCCTCAGACCTATGTCTGGGCAAGAGACGACGTGTAGAAGCAAAGAAGGAGGAGGCTACAAAAAGCTGTACTACCTAGCCATCATTTCTGGTGGTCAGGTGCACAGAGGAGGGAAAAAGCCTGAGAAAACTGAGCCCTTTCTTCATTTACAAGGAACTCAAGTCGGTAGTGGGAAAGCCCAAGGGTGCATCTAAGCTACACAAAACGATGGAACTACTCGTAGAAGTAGATAGCAAGGTACACACCGATTGGCTTTTAAAATGCAGAAGACTCTGTGAGCTCCAAGTGGAAGTCATGCCACACAAGAGTCTGAACACCAGCAGAGGTGTAATCAGCTCTAGGGACCTGCTGGAATGTTCCGAGAAGGAAATAGTGGAGGGTATTGAAGGAGTCACCCATGCCCGGCGCATTACAAGGCGCAGGGATGATGAGGAGGTCAAGACCGCCACTATTATCCTCACATTCGGAACTAGGACATCGCCAGAGTACGTGAAGGCAGGATACCTACGAGTTCCAGTGAGGCCCTACATTCCTAACCCTATGAGGTGCTTCAAGTGCCAGGGTTATGGGCACGGCGCGGCAGTCTGCAAGAGTAACACTGTGTGTGCTAGATGTGCCGGAGAGGGTCATGAGGACAAGGGCTGCACAGCCCAGTTGAAATGCCCGAACTGCCACGCTGGCCACTCAGCCTACTCCAACGACTGCCCTGTGTGGAAACAGGAGGTTGCCGTGCAGGAGTACAAGGAAAGAAATGGATGCACCTTTAGCCAGGCCAAATCAGCTGTGTTGGCCCTACCCAAGGGCCAATTTGGCTTGACTAAGACGTACGCCCAGGCTGCGGCTAAGATAGGAAGATCCATAGCCACACAGACGGACACATTGACCCCACCCCCTCCTCCTCCTCCAACTCAGAAGAAAACTCCGCCCAAGAACTTTCCTCCAAAGAAACCAGAAAGCCCTGTGGTCATGCTAAAAAAACAGATTCTCTGTGCTCGCTGATGAGACTCAATGATACTCAATGATGGATCACCGACCTACTTGCACCCAGGAACTGGATCCCTCACTTGCATTGACCTCACAGTATGTGTCCCCGGACTTTTGGACGATTTCAAATGGTCAGTTAGTAATGACCTACGGGGAAGTGATCATTTCCAAATCATCATTACTAACAATCTCCCCTCATTGGGACGACCTCAGTGGTGGAAACTCAACAAGGCCGATTGGGAGCAATTTCAAAAAAGATGCTCCGAGGATATCACAGAAAGTTTCCTTAATGAACAGAACCCGGCTGATATCTTTGCTATCAAGCTACTCGACATTGCTCGGAAAGTAGTCCCCCTAACCTCCGCAAATCCAAAACGGCCTAGTAAACCATGGTTTGATACAGCTTGCAAAAGTGCTATTGGCGATAGGAAAAAACGACTTGTGCATTTATAAAGAACCCTTCCCAGGAAAACCTTAAGCTATTCAGGATTGCTAGAGCAATGGCTAGACAAACGATACAGTCAGCCAAAAGGAATTCCTGGAGAAACTTTGTCGGCAGTCTGGATGCCAAAACTTCTGCTAGAGCGGTTTGGAAGGCAGTAAGGCGAATCAAAGGGAAAGAATCAAATGCAATAGGGCATTTGAAAAAACAAGGACGAACTGTCACGTCCCCCAGAGAAATAGTAGCTGACTGCCTTGCATCCTCAATAGCAGAAAAATCATCCACTGCACACTACACGCCATAGTACCAAAAAGTCAAAACCAGGGAGGAAAGACATCCCATTGACTTCAGGTCAGAGAATAATGAAGACTACAACAAACCGTTCTCGCTTGAGGAACTGAGGGAGTCGCTGGACAAGTCACATGACACAGCGCCTGGAGAAGATGAAATCCACTACCAGTTCCTCAAGCACCTTCCCGAATCCTCATTGGCAGTGCTGCTAAGGGTCTAGAAATGTGTGTGGCAAACAGGCGCTTTCCCAAGCAGCTGGAGGAAAGCCACAGTTATACCGATACCTAAACCGGGAAGAGACGGCTCTGACCCAGCTAACTATCGACCAATAGCACTAAGCTGCATCTACAAAACCATGGAAAGAATGATAAACAGTAGGCTGGTCTGGTACCTTGAGAAGAACAAAATGATCTCCAAATACCAGTGCGGATTCCGGCAGGGGCGGACAACAACCGACCACCTGGTAAGGCTGGAAGCCTATTTCAGAAATGCTCTACTCAGACGAGAACATCTAGTAGCTGTATTCTTCGATATAGAAAAGGCCTATGACACGACCTGGAAACATGGCATTCTACGTGACCTGGAGCTTACAGGACTTAAGGGACACCCCCCCCTTTTGTAGGGGAATTCCTGAAGGACCGACAATTTCAGGTCCGAGTGGGCACCTCCACTTCTGACACATTTGAACAGGAAATGGGCGTACCCCAGGGCAGCATTCTGTCAGTCACCCTGTTCAACATCAAAATTAACAGCATCATAAATGCTCTGTTCCCTGGCAAAGAGTGCTCTCTGTATGTTGATCGAAGCAAAACAATCTCCCGTAGACTCCCTGATGGATGATCCATCTTTACGGCCGAATTGCATGCACTGCCACTTGCACTTATGGCCGTTAAAGCATCAGAAAGGAGAAAATTTATAATCTGCTCCGACTCCAAACCTGCATTGCAAGCTTTGGGGCGGATGAAGACTGACATTCCATTGGTACATAAGTGCCTAAAGCTGTTGGACCAAATAACAGCCAGCCATAGGGATGTCACCTTCATCTGGGTCCCCTCCCATGTAGGCATAGAGGGAAACGAAGCCGCAGACAGAGAAGCAAAGAGAGTCTTAAACCAAACAGTGACAGGAACCCAAATTCTCTACTCGGACCTGAGACAAAGTATTGCCACTGCCACCTATCAAGAGTTGCAGGACCGATGGGAGGCTGAGACTCACAACAAACTCAGGCAGATCGTGGCGGATGTCCGGTGGCGGCCCACATCTAAGGGTCTGACAAGGCTTGTTAACACGACCATGTCTAGACTTAGGATTGGCCACACCTAAATCACACACTATTTTGTGCTGAAGAGAGAGTAGCCCCTACTTTGTGAGTGTTGTGACTCTCGCCTCTCTGTGGAACATATCCTTATTGACTGCCCCAGATACCAGGATGTCAGGGAGAAGTTTTTTTTTAGCCACTGACTTACAAATACTGTTTGATACTGTCGACCTTAGGAACATACTGGGCTTTATCTGGGAGTTGGGTCTGTCTGCGAGGATCTGATATCTGAGTCTGTAGACACATACTATTGTGACAAGTAGGTCAAAGATGGTGGCCGCTTAGGTGTCTAGGGGGTTTAGATAATTTGAGGACCTTGACTTGCACATAAACTAACAGGCACAGCGTTATAAATGCAGGCAACAAATACTTTTTATGTAAAACATATGTACAGTTTAATAATAAGAATGAAAATAAGTAAAAGGTAAAAGGCTGTACAGTGTTAGGGCGGGGCCTAATTATTTACATAAATGGGACTATCATCATGAGATCTGAGAACTTGGTGGTCTGAATGTCATTAGGCTGGTTGCTTAGCTTTAAGTCCTATGCTGCTCTGACGAGACCGGCGTGGCTGATGCTGAGTTGTCTGTGGGTGGGCTGGCTTGATCGATCCTAGCGCACGGGACAGTCCAACTATACGTAGCTGCAGGGGCGGATCTTCTGGCATGCGGTTGTTGGTCGGACTCTTGTGAGTAGTTGGTAAGGCTGGTATCTTCAGGTCTGGTGTCAGCAGACTGGTATCAGCCTTACGAAGTTTGGGCTTCTATTAGAAGTAGCCTGCAATAAAAGCACCAATCCAATGTAATGAAAAGATATGAAATTGATATAGTAAATGAATAAGCAAGCTCAGGCAGAAATATGTCTTCGCTCTCTGCTCTCCAGAATGAGAATGACAAGAAATAGGAAATTATATTTCTCCTACACGCGTGGGCAAGGAGGTGGGGCCAAAGGAGAAAGACATACTTTCAAATGTGACAGACTGCCTGATTTGTCTAGACAAAGGATTTCCGATTGACCTCGTGTATCGATAAGATAAGCAAACACGGGCCGCCTCGTGTCTAGACTGCCCGTCCTTAGGCAAGCAGATTATCGCTTGACCTTGCCGCGCGTTTCATGTATGGACATAGGGATGGGCCCTTATCGAATGACCACGAGCCGATTTGTATCCCAATATGGTCGGGCGATAGAAACTATTTTGGGCGACAAGGATTAGCTGCGCGAGAAAGTCCTTGTTGTCGATTTGAAGAGGGTCCAATTGAATTGACCCATCCCCCGAAAGGGGGGGGGGGTGCGGCAGGATGTTAGGTCAAGATATTTAGAAGCGTGTTTATTCTTGCCGATAAAGAATGTGCTAGACGTGTGTCAGATTAAGAAATTACATCGTGACACGGATGCCTAGAGAAAAAGGGGGTGGTGGTAATAGTTTTAGATAGCCATAAGGGCTAAGCTGAGATGATAAAATAAGATAGTAAAAATAAATTAGTTAAATGCCTAGACCGAGTGATACCTTAAGTGGGCGAAATTTATTTTTGTCACAACTATTTACACTAAATTTTTATCAAATATTTAAATTTTTACATGTACTATTTTAACTGTAAATAGACCTTGATTTTAATAAGTTAATTGTATGAACTTTGACCTTTTTATAGAGGGAGAGTAGTTCTTAAGGGACTGCGGGCACGACATATCATATACTGTGCCGATGTGCCTAAAGCTAAAAGAAACAAAACAAACTGGATAAGGAAGTGTTTCTTTTTCATTGGTTTAAGTAGAGTGGTCGGCCTCACAGGATTCATTCGACTTTCCCTGTACAGCTTCATAAGTCTCCTTTGTGGAGCTCTACTTTCGCCTCTGACAATGTTTAGTGTTTGTGTTTTTGCTCTTGTTTCTGTAACACATTTTTTTCCATGGACAGGTTGTTAGCCTATCGCACAACCCCTATGTCCCGGGTGAGGGTGATGCACATTTTGTCTGGCCTCTTTCCTAACAGACCTGTCCGGCTGTGACAAGTAGGTCAAAGATGGTGGCCGTATAGGTGTCTAGGGGAATTAGATATTTTGAGGACCTTAACTTGCACATAAGGACTACAGGCACAATGTTATGAATGCAGGCAACAAATACTTTTTATGTAAAACATATGTACAGTTTAATAGTAAGAATGAAAATAAGTAAAAGGTAAAAAGCTGTACAGTGTTAGGGCGGGGCCTAATTATTTACATAAATGGGACTATCATCATAAGAAATGAGAAACAAGTAGTCTGAGTGTCATAGGCTTTGTCGCTTAGCTTTGAGTCCTATGCTGCTCTGACGAGACCGGCGTGTCTGATGCTGAGTTGTCTGTGGGTGGGCTGGCTTGATCGGTCCTAGCGCACGGGACAGTCCAACTATAGATAGCTGCAGGGGCGGATCTTCTGGCATGCGGTTGTTGGTCGGACTCTTCTGAGTAGTGAGTAAGGCTGGTATTTCCAGATCTGGTGTCAGCAGACTGGTATCAGCGTTACGAGGTTAGGGCTTCCAAGTAGGAGTAGCCTGCAATAAAAGCACCAGTCCAATATTATGAAAGATATGAAATGAATATAGTGAGCGAAAGCTCGTAAAGCTCAAAACAGAGAAGTATATCCTTTCAGCTCCTCAAAATGAAATGAGAATAAGACCATTCGCCATGTGTAGTTAAAAATGCTAAGTTGGACAGGAAAAGGGATGGGCTTGCCATTACGCATATCCTGTCGCGTGGTCAAGGAGGCGGGGCTTCCCAGGTGTTTAGATCGTCCGCCATGCCTAGGAGAAGATTATCACTTGACCTTGCCGCGCGTTTCATGTATTGACATAAGGATGGGCCCTTATCGAATGATATCGCCAATATGGTCGGACGACAGACCGTTTGTCTTACGTGACAGGGATTAGCTGCGCAAGACAGACCTTGTTGTCGATTTGAAGAGGGTCCATTTGAACTGACCCGTTCCCCGAAGGGGGGGTGCGGCAGGATGTTAGGTCAAGATATTCAGAGGCGTGTTTAACCTTGTCGATAAAGAATGTGCTAGACGGGTGTCAGATTAAGAAATTACATCGTGACACGGATGCCTAGAGAAAAAGGGGGTGGTGGTAATAGCTTTAGATAGTCATAAGGGCCAAGCTGAGGTGATAAAATAAGATAGCAAAAATAAATTATTTAAATGCCTAGACCGAGTGATACCTTAAGTGGGCGAAATTTATTTTTGTCACACCGGCTTGGTAGTACCTGCAATGAGCAATGAGCTCACGCCGGTATAGAGGGAGAGTAGTCCTTAATGGACTGCGGGCACGACATGGCCTATACTGTGCCGATGTGCCTAAAACTAAAACTAAACTAAACTAAACTATAGCTCTGAGGCTCATTGAGGCACTCAAGCTGTCACACCACGGCAAGGTATGTGCATCAGGTGACAGCTATCCGGATATAAAGCTATAAATTCCGTCCAAACATGGAAAATAATTACGGTGTCAAAGAGTTAAATAAATTTAATATCCTATACTATTAAGCGAGCAATTCTTGTATATATGTATGTATGTGTATATATATATATATTTATATATTTTATTTCGAAAACGGCTCTAACGATTTTCTTTTAAATTTCAAGGCTTGTGCATATTAGTGAGAAAAAAATCTTTACTCATTGGCCACATTGGGAAAACTCGAGTTGGACCGTTATTTTGATTCGAAAATGTCTCAAAATCGATAAATTAATTTTGGCTCTAAGGTTTTATGAATGAAAATTTTTCATGACGTGAACGGGAAAAACACTTCTTACGTCACTAGGCTTACCGTAATACACTAAAATATTTCATGAATGAAGGGATATGTAAAAGCAGACCACGGGCTGTAGCATCACTGGGATGGATGGATGGCAAAAGCCGGTATGAACTTCTTATAGTCCGACAGTCAGGCTGGGCAGGGCAATTATTTAACCGAGCGAGGCTCGGCCACCTGATATTAAAATATTAATACACCCCAATGCTAATGAACTGTTATTACAATCTCAGCCATCTATAGACATTTATACATAAAGATAAAGCAAGTTTTACTAGATCTAGACCTATTTATCGTGTTCTAGACCTAGGGACTTCAAAGTAGATCTACTCGGAGGCTCAGTTTTGACAAATGCATATAAAGGCTATAATATAGAGTCAATAGAGACTAGTCCTATATCTAGATTTTGGTCTAGAGTACTCTAGAGTCTAGATCTAATCTTGGTCTAGATATCTGGAACGAGGGTCCTAAACGTTATTCGTTAAAGAAAAATAGACGGGCTTTTCAATGGTGACATTAACTAAACGATTACGTGTCTTTATTGTAAAGAAATTCCATTTTGTTTTTTATTTTTTAAATTTCTTTATATAAAAACAATGTTAATCAATTAGTTATTGGTACCATTGTAAAGCTCGTTCATTTTTTTATAAAATACTTATGTAAAAAAAAGAAATTATTAATTTGTTGACCTACTCCCCATTTTACGAAAAAAACAAACAAGGTATTAAACGATCACAGCCGCTAGCACGATTATTCGGCACGGTGATGTTACGCGTAAAGGATTATCACTCTTATTTTTTAACCTACAGGAAAAACGTTACATATATTATTAAAGGGCTTAAAATAACCTTTCTAACGGTACCATTTTTACTGTAATAGGATGTTTATACTTTAAGATATGGTAGGGTGAAAAACGCCTGAAACAAAAAAAAAATGTTACGCAATTTTTGAAAAGTGCGATTTTTGCTTCGGTTTTGGGTACCTACTAAATGTGCAAATATAAACAAATTTTCACGACAAACATACTGTAGAATATCTGACACCCTTTATAGTGCAAATAATTGCAAGCTTATAACAAATCGTACATGGGTCGGACATGAACTATAGATTTGCCTATTCTAGTTAAAATAATAGCATATCTTTACAACTTTACTTCAGTAGAAGCACTACGTGTTCGGGAACTAACAATGATAGGCATTTAGATGTAATAGACACATACTATCACATAGATTTAGACTTAGTAAACGATGCGCAAAGTTATTCTGAACATTAATTTATTTAACTCTTGAATGAATAATGCATGGGCACCCGCAAGGAAGTACATTTTGGTTCACTTGCCCCCCCCCCCCCCCGTAACGTTCCATTTCTCAGACATTTTTTTTTTAAATCTCATTTCATGTAATTATTATTTTAATCTAGCTCCAGTCAAGGTCAACAGGTAGACCTAGTTAGCTGGGGTATTTTAGCCAGGTTTTTCCAACTCTACACCATTTGTCTAATAGAGACTTTCTGATTGGTTTAAGATACAATTTTGATTGGTTAGTTTATTATGCCTATTACTATAAAAAAAATCAGTCATTAGACATCATTAGCAATTTTATTATTAGGTCTAGACATTGAAAAGTTAATAAACTTTAATAGATTTAAGTCTAACTTATTAAATAAGTAGAAGTATTATAATGAATATTGTATAGATCTAAATTGACTAAATTATAGATAGATCTATATAAATAGATCTATTGCCTAGTAGATTAAGTATAAATTATAGTTATTGTATTACAGTAGCATATTATTAGATCTATGTCCTTCGTCTATTTCTAGTAATCTAATAATTAATAAACTTTAGTATTTAGCAATATCTAGACTTTATTCTAATAAAAAATTGACTATAGGAATAGCATAGGATAGACCCAGCACTCTAGTCTCAAGATAGAATCTATACTATTACTAGATCTATTCGATATTTATATATAGATCTAGACTAGAATTAGATATAGATCTAAATATACTAATGGAGAGATTATTTGCGGTTTTAGCTAATAGCATTGCACAACAAACGAACCTGGGTTTTTCTAAACTCCTAATACTTGGTATGTAATAGCAAAACAGCACATACCTAAATAAATCTTAACTAAAATCAAAAACCTAAATTTATTATAGTATATATAGGTCTGAGGTTGAATATTATATAGCCTTCGTAACTTCTATAGAGAAATGAATTTTGTAATTTCTTTTACGGAAAAATTGGGCTATTCGCGTCTGACACATATTATATTCAGCAACAAACCCTTTTAGCTCCATTCCTTTTTTTTATTCATGAATTCATGCATTCGATTTACTTATAACATTATTTTCTTAATTATTTCTAATGTACTATATCGGTGACTTACATCGGTAAAATGAAAGTTAAACCCGCGGGCAGCGTGTAATATCTGTCTGTATATATAAAATAAATATAGATAGATATTGTTACGTTTCTCTCTATCCTATCTCAGGCTTCCGTAAACACTGCTAAACGCACAACACAACACATCAAAGAACCTGACAACAAGAGCTCTAAAAATAATCTAGTACTTTAATACTGGTCAAATTAAATAGCCAATATGGCACAATTGGCAACACAATAAACAACTACAAATGCTAAACTGTACATCACATACTAAACTCTATAAACTCTACTGTCTCTTCCCGACTTGTACGTTTCACTCGAGGACTCAACCAGGCCCGACTTCATAGCCAGACTCACAGACCTGGTCTTCTTCGTGTCCTGTCTTGAACTGCTCTGCCTACACACTCTGTCTCTGGTCTCTCGTACACACAGGCTTATGATCAGATGACCATAATAGTGGTCACATTTGCGTGCAAAGTTCATGCCAGTACTGTTCTTTCCCCTTCGATATAGCACGCTAAACTGTTCTACTGGCCTGTGTCATGTCAGCTGATTACACACAGTTAACCCTTTTGCGCCGCAAATTCTATAAGAACTTTTATGATTAGGGCTTGGAAAAAAAAAATCGCCCCCCCCTGACTCCAAAGTTCTGGATCTGCCAGTGGTTCAGTTTTACCTACAGTCGGTACTAACTCTTTACTGGTATATGATCATGATCAACTACGACAAGAAAAATTATAAAACTTTTCCGTGGTATCACTATATCGTCGCCTTATAGCCCTCGCGGTGTTGAGTATTTGAAATAGAACTAAGTGGTCTTTACCTGAAAGTGATCAACATCAACGTCGACTACATATGTTGATTGTTTCGGCCTTTCGCCGGTGTTAAGTAGTTTGAGTTCAGTGTTACTTCCAGTCGGACTTAGTTATAGTTCAAATACTTAACACCGCGCGGGAGACTTAACAACGACTTAAATATTAATTAGAAAATAAATACACATTTGAAGTTAATGAATTTTGACAAATGCATAGTTAGCTAAGCATGTGTTCAACCGAAAATTGAAAAACTGGCTCGGTTAGACTACACATTTTGGGAACCTCTGCCCTAGATAAAGCATTGCCATCTCTAATGAAATATTCAATTAATTAAATTAAAATTACACTATGTCACATTAACATTTACCCCCAATATTGTATTGTATTAAATAGTAATAAATACATTTGTCTCTCCATATTTCTTTGCTTTTTTATCTACTCTAGGTCAGAAGCAGAATGGCAGCTGATAAAAAATATGGAAAGCAACCAATGAATCAGCCTTTTGAAAATTTAAAAGATGAAAAAACCAAATCAAGTAATCAAGTTAGTCCTCCATCTAATACCAGATGATAAATCATTCATGTTTTTTTTTTAAGTTACTATTTCAATATTAACATATCTCACAATATATCACAATAAATATTAAAATCTTTGTATTTCATGTACATTTTAAAAATTGTTTTTCATATAATTTTGTTAATAAGCCAATAAATAAATATACATGAATGGTGACCGGTCATTTCATCCCCTGTCACTTCATCCCCTGTCACTTCATCCCCTTGTCATTTCATCTCCTGGTCACTCCATCCCCTGGTCAATTCATCCTCAATTAAATATTTTATATATTAATATATGTAGAATGCTTTTTGACATTTTATGACATGTTACTAATGCGTTTTCTCTTCCACTTTGTTTTCTAAAAAGAAATCTTATATTATATTGTAAATCTGGGTGTATACCAGGGGTCTCAAACTCATATCAGCATGTGGGCCGCAGTGGAAAGTAACAACCAGTCAGCGGGCCGCACATCAAATTTTACGAACACTACTGTCACTGCAGTTAAATGCTAAAATAAAGTTATTATAATTATTAATTACACTTAGTGTAGTTTATTACATGCACAGGCAGTTTAGTTTACTAAAACAAGTTGACGTTGTCTCTTTCACTAATAAAAAAGCAGAAACTGTAGTTTCCAAAAAATACGTTACTCGTGTTTCTGTCCACTCAGCTGAGAGCGTTTGACAGAGACCAGACCATCGACGTTAGGCCTGAAGTAGCGTGTAGTGGCATGCCGTAAGGTTGCTCTCAGATGCTAATCAGTCAGTCTTGATCGTAATGCTTTTTTTAATCTTCATTCTGGACAAAAAACTGTTCGCAAACGTGCGTACTCCCAAGCATAGCTAGAATTCTAGCAGCTGCGCAGAATAAGCTTGGAAACTTCTCTCATAGAAATGTGGAACGCCAACATCAGCGTATTTTTGCTTCACAACAGTGTCACAATGCAGGTTTAGTATTTCCATCAGGACTGCGAACGGAGTGGCAATATGAAAAAAAATGTAGTTCGAGAGCAGTCAATTACTGAAAGCGAATTTCAAAATCTTCCAGTAGTCTGGAGAGGATGTCTACGTAGTCGTTCAGGCGCTGTGGTTCAACCGTTATGCTCTGTAAAAAAGAGAAATTAGCCAGGTTCCCATCTGCCAGCTGAGTGGCCCACAAAGTCATCTTGCATTTGAATGATTTGACGCGGTCAAACATCACGGTAATCAGCTGCTGGCCTGTAGTTGTGAATTGAGTGCATTGAGATGCGTGATGTCAGTAAGAAAAGCAAGATCCGACAAAAACATTGGGCCACTGAGTTGAGGTATGTCTCTGTCTTTCATTGCCATGAACAATGCTGTTTCCCGTCTCAGTTCAAAAAATCTCTGCAGCACTTTTCCACGACTCAACCATCTGATTTCCGTATGATACAGCGACTCTCCGTATTCCGTTTCTAAATCAGTAGAAATGACACAAACTGTCTGTGGTTGAGACCCCGTGCACGTAAGAAGTTCACCGTCTTCGCGACAACATCTATCACGTTCTTTATTTGTAAACTTTTGCCACAGAGTGCTTCTTGGTGCAGAATGCAGTGTATGGCTGCAAAAGGTCCCGCCTAGCTGAACTGATTCCGTTACTCTATCAGTTATCCAATAACACCAACCTTCTCTGAACACATTGCACCGCCCGTAGCCACTGAAACAAGTTTTTCCCACAGTAGCCCAGACCTGTCAAAACAAGCTTCTAGTTCTTGAAACACGTCGCGCACGTTGTGCAGTTGTAAATCATTTCACGGCTTACATGTGGTCATTGTAAATTTTATCTAATTTTAAATTTTATCTAATTTTTTTTTATTTGCGGACGTGGTCGTGGGCCGCACAAAATAGTCTCGCGGGCCCCATGTGGCCCGCGGTTCGCGTGTTTGAGACCCCTGGTGTATACTTTGCTATAGCGCTTCTGATGGATGTGGGGGGATGTAATATTATAAAATTATCCTGCGCATGACATAATGATCAAAGACCAAGGTTTGGTGGAAGTAGTTATAAGCTTTTGAGAGATAGAAGTGCAATTAGTATAATTATGATCGTGCCGCTGTTAACTTATCATCAAAGGCCAAGGTGTGGTGCAAGTAGTGGAAATCTTTTGAGAGATAGAAGTGCGATTACAAATAATTACAATAATTATGACTGCGGCGCTGATAACTTATCATCAAAGGCCAAGGTGTAGTAAGAGTACGACCATGTTTCACTTTATTTTATTTTTCAATCGCTCTTTATTGAAAATGGGCGCGTCATTTTTAGCCCTGAAATAAGGTTTTATTTATTTTTTCTAATAAAGGCGGACTTCACCAATCGTCCGCATATCATGTCGTCTGTACAAGCTTTGCTTGAACTCCTTTTAAACATTAAAGTTACCACTTTGTGTCATAGGACTTTATTTCTATCGATATTTCGATATACAATATCGTTAGCATATCTATCTTATTGATGTAGATTATTGTAGATGAACACAAAACACTTTTTTTTACATTACCTCTATATTTATACATGTTGAAATTTAGTAGATTTTAATGGCATTTAATTTTTAATTTATTTTAATCTAACGTGTTTCAATTTTTCCTTTAAATAAAAAATTGAATACATTAAATACTGCAAATTTCATGATCTTTTAAATAACTATTTGTTAGATAAAATGATCAGATGATGAAAATATCAGAGGATGAAATGACCGGGGGATGAAGTGACCAGTGGATGAAATGACTGGGGGAAGAAGTGATCAGGGGATGAAATGACCGGGGGATGAAGTGACCAGGGGATGAAATGACCGGGGATGATGTGACTGGGGATGAAAAGACCGGGAACCACATGAATATTTGTTGCATCAGCAGCTTGATGCCTGGTGATCTCAAAGCAAAACATTTAAGCCATATCAACATGTTTATGTCATTAAACCTCTATTGCGAACATTTTTAAATAGATCTTTAAAAAAAAAATGATGATCTAGATCTAGAATGTACAGGGAAATGACCTAAGATCATTATTAAATACATTTCAAAGCTATATGTGCTAATAAAATAAAAAAAAGGTTTCTAAATGAAAAACGTACATCTACTTTTATCTACTGTATTGAAAAATACAAAACACTTGTGCGCCATGTAGCAAATTTACAACATTACTTCAGAATGCTTATAGAATCATTACGTTAGTATAAACAATGATAGTTTTTAACTCTACAGCTAATGTAATATCATTACATTATAGAAATATTTTTTTCACTATGATTTTTCAATTCAGTATTAAATGAGAATGAAAAGAATCTTACCTTGTTGTATTAGTCCAAAAAAACAAAATCGAGCACACTTTGATCGCAAAATACATTCTGTTCTACTAGCACCAAGACAGAAAAGAAAGTGTCTACAAATTCAATTCGCTTTAATGTTTCGGAAATAAAAAATTTCACAAAAAAATAGTATTAAATAAATAAATAGTTCGACTTTTTTGGGTTTGTAACAAATTTGCAACATAGCGCGATATAGGGCTAAGATGGATTACAAGTCCTCACATTTTTGTAAATATGTTTTTTAAAGCTTAGCAACTCTAATGTTACATATTCAAAATGTATATTGACCCATGAAATATTTTTTATAGATTGTGCATTATATTTTTTGCTTCTAAATAAACTATTTCTAAATAAACTCTATTGTATGTTGGCTTCTATATTAAAATATGCAATTTTTAGTCCATAGTAAATTTATAAGTCTATATTTAGTCAATATTTGAGTATTATAATTTGATAACAAGCAAAAAATATTTAAAAAAAAAAACAACCAAGGTTACAAAGAAAGTTTGTGTGGCAACACAAACTCAAAATCGGCCCCCGAAGTGGACCACGCAGGCAGGCTTCAATATTTTGAGAAAGAAATTCGAATGAAATTATAGCAAATAAAAGTGACAAATAAGAATGGAGAAAGAAGGTTGACAGAATCGTGAGTTGTGCCCCAGCGGTCCAGATCAAAGGATAGTCCGATCGACTACAGCACAGTTCAGTGTTGTTCAGCGGTGCGGTTCTGTACGGCGCATTACGACTGTCTAGTGCAGAGTACTGTCAAGTACAGTAAAGATGAACAGCGTCTTGATCTTGGTCTGCGATTGAGTCAGACACAACGAGCCCCGTTTGTGAAGTCAATTCTGAACTGTTGAACCCATTGCAACCCCGGACCAAGAGCAGTGGCGTAGCAAGGTATCAGAATGCCCGGGTTCAGGAATATCTAGGTGGGCCCCCTACCCCATGTAAGTTGAATGAATAGTGTGACAGAACAATTAAGGAATCTGAATTTATGGATATATTAACCAAAAGACATTCCAATACTCAATGCTTTATGTAGATTTTCCTTCTCATTTTTCAACATTCCCAACGCTGACTTCGCTTACAAATCTAATGTTCCTTTAATTGATGCAGCTTCCATGCGTTTTTTTTTTTTGAGAAACTGCTTTGGTACATCAAAACATCTTAATCTCATTGTCGTGAGAGCATCATTCCTTGACGACCACATTATGGGCAAAAGTATTTGAGTATGTTATATACTATGCTCTTCCTATTGGATTCAAGACGCGCCCATCTTGAGATGCTGTGAGCAAAAAGCAACATACCAAGTCGTAGAAATATGCAACGTCTTGAACATGGTTAGTCGTGGTTAGCATTATGAACATAATGCTAGAGCGGCTTCTTTTGATGAAGCAATACCCGAAGACCATTGTAGGTCCTACTATTCACTTATATTGGAAGCATCATCATAGCCTTAGCCTCGCATTTTATTTAAAGATAAATTGGGATTATTCATTACTTGGAACATTTGATCCGCCAATTCTGCAGACGTCTGGTTCTTACAAAAAACGAACCACTAGAAATAATTTTCTAATTGCTATTTTTTGGGGTATTACGTCATCGAGATCACAGAACAGTTTTTGTTTGTGTATTTACAATCATGCTAATTTGATCAACTGTAAATATGTCTTGAGTGCTCTCAACAGTGATGAAGACTTCTGAGGAGGCTGTTATACTAAATAAATAGTATACACTGCTTCAAAGTATCTACTTCATTAGCTCGGATTCAAAAGTTAAAGATTCAAAATTTGCGCTATTTAATTTTAGCTTTGTCATCATAGGAATCCTTGAGCCTTAGCCTCTTTTTGGGCCTTCCTGCCTCTTTTGTGGGCTTTCTTTTTACATATGTAATTTTTTTTAAAGTAATAATAGCAAAGACATGCCACATAGCTACTGAACCCATCAGAGACCGGAAAATGATACAGGAATACAAATCAACAACTAAACGATATAATTAAATTGGTTGTTTTTTTAATGCGTTTTTATTTATTTAACTTTCTATTTTGTTGAAATAATGTGGGACAATGTTTGGCCAAAAATGTAATTGATACAATACATTATATATACTAAAAAAAGAAACATATTAAGATTTGAGAAAAAAGAATAACTAACATTGTTTCGAAATTTTAATTCGTGAATTAGTGTCATTCGTAAGTTCTCTCGTGGGCCCCAACTAGTCAAGAGTCATGGGCTCAATTTAAGTGCAATGAACCCCTTTGCGCCATTGTTGCTACTCCACAGGCTGTGGACCCATGATGGTCGTGGGCCCGGGTTTATGAACCCCTTCGCACCATGGATGCTACGCCACTGACCAAGAGGCCAGTGTAAGAGTTGATACGTCGGTGTGACAAAAATAAATTGACGCCCACTTAAGGTATCACTCGCGTCTAGTCTCATTTAATTAATTTATTTTATCATCTTATCTTACTCTCCTAACTTAGCCCATATGGCTATAGTTAAGGCGGTATTGCCACCCTACTACCACCCCCCTTTTTCTCTAGGCATCGTTGTCACATTGTATTTTCTTAATCTGACGCATGTCTAGCCTGTCTATCCACAAGAATAAACACGCCTCTAACTATCTTGACCGGACATCCTGCCGCCCCCACTTTCGGTGATGGACTCACTTCACAGGGACTCTTTTAACTCGACAACAATGACCGTCTGGCGCACCTAGTCTCCGTTGCGTCAGACAAACAGTCTCTGTCGTCCGGCCATATGGGTGATACAAAGGGACAGGGGTCTATCTTTTCGTGGTCATTCGATAAGGGCCCATCCCTATATCCATACATGATACTTGCGATCAAGGTCTAGCGATAATCTTCTCCTAGGCGCGTCAGACAACCTAAACACCTTGGATGCCCCGCCTCTTGGCCCACGCGTGTAAAAGATACAGGATTTCCTACTTTCTTGTCATTTCTTTCTGGAGAGCTGAGAGGGAAGATCCATATCTTTGGTTGAGCTCTACGCTTCTTATTCATTCTCAATATTTCTTGCTATTGGATTTGGTGGTATGTGCTTTTGTAAAGGGTTTTAATAGCCTCTTACTTACTATGTGTATTTATATATTTGCGCATTTAATTAGTGCATTATATTTGTGTACATATTTGTGTATTTCTTATCTTGGATTTATCTTTTGTAGATAGGCGGAGCGATTTATTCTTCCAAACTCTCGCCTGAAGGCGTCCAAAAGCGCTGCTGGCCCTGGCCCGACGGTTATCAACTTCCCTTAGCCATGCTCTGGCTACAATTCAAAAAACTGAAATGGAAAAGGGGTTTGAGTGCTGGGACAAGTCCCCAAAAGCCCTTGGAGTCTGGGAGCGCATGAGACGCCCTGACCGCACTTCCCCGTGGTGGAGGCTGTCCAGGCCTGAGCAAGCTGTTATAGCACAGTGCAGGACAGGCCATTGTCCTGTTGGCTCATACTTTTCACGGCTATGGCCAAATATTTGACTCACGTGCCCCCGCTGCGGGGAAGAAGAGGAAACCGTACCTCATATTTTGTTTGACTGCCCCAGACTTGCTGATCTCCGTCTCGACAGGTCTTGGAAACCAAAATTTCTCGACCTGTATGGTGACGCCTACGCACTACGCAAGACAGCAGGGTTTCTGTCCAGGGCTTTTGCAAGAGAGGATTTAAGCCTCTCAAGCCCTCACTCAAATGGAGTTTGATGATGATGATGATGATCAACTTCCCTTGAAAGTGAGGCGTCATTTGACACTATGCTACCAAGATATGTGAAGTGGTCTACCACGTTAAGGGGATGCCCGTTTACTGTGATCCTTGGGGCTGAGTATGTTTCATTGGGTGAATTCTGGAACATGTCTACCAGGCGGTGGTTCTCTCAACCCTTCTATATGGCTCTGAGACATGGACACTATATAGAAAACAGCTAAGTTTTCTTGAGCGCTTTCACCAAAGGTACTTGCGCTCCATTATGGACATACGATGGCAGGACCGCACTACAAACAGCGATGTCCTTGCGAACGCCGGTATGGACAGTATAGAGGGACTTCTTATAGTCCGACAGCTACGCTGGGCAGGGCACGTATCCCCTATGGGAGACGAACGTATGCCAAAGGCAGTCTTTTTTAGTGAGCTAAAAGGGGGTCGACGTAACAGAGGCGCCCCACGGAAACTCTTCAAAGACCAGCTTAGGCGTCAACTTTGCTTGGCTGACATAGAAGAGAGCACCTGACTGCATGCGGCGTCGGAACGAGACAGCTGGAGGTCACTCACGAAGGCCGCGGGATACACATTTGAGACCAAAAGAAAATCTGCCGCCGAGGACAAACGCAGACGACGAAAAGAAAATCTAAACCGACCACCTGCGGACAATGGTTTTGCTTGTCCTGGATGTGGCAAAATATGTAGGTCACAGCTGGGACTGCACAGCCACGGGAAACACTGTATTCCTCACTAATCTTCGGATTCGAAGACAAGCCTATTATTATCCTGGATTATGCAAGTAGTCACTTTATGCATTATATTTTACTAGTCGACGGCGGCATAGCATACGCCGCTATTTTCCAGGGCAGGCCTTAGTTACTGCAACATATGCGACCGCAGTAGGTCCCGCACTTTCATTGGACCCGTGCAAATTTTTTAGGTGTATAAATTATTAAATCAAGTTACATGAAGTTATTTCTTTTATCCAGTCTATATTTATTTATGTCTATGCTATTTTGTGAATGAAAATAGTGCGGATTTGGATACACCATTTCCATTCACACCATTCTGCGCCATGGGATCTTCCCATTTACTTGTTATAAGTGAATTTATGAATAAAAAATACTCCAACATATGCGACCACAGTGGTTCCAGAACTTTCTTTGGACCCGTGCTAATTTTTAGGTGTATAAATTATTAAATTGAACCATTTTATAAAACAAATAAAAATTGCATGATCCTCAGTCTTAGAGATTAAACACAATTTAAAGACATAGATTCTAGACATAAAATGAAGTACAATGCACAAATATTTGTTTCATAAAACTCTCTCTTATGAATTTGTGCAGTGAATGGAAGGGAGGTTAAAAAAGTGGAAGCCGGAAGAGATTATAGGCCTATTGTGTCGTAAGACTCTTGAAACTAATCTAGATCGACATTTAATAATTTCCGGAGATTTCCAGGACTTTTTCGTAGGCCAATAATTAATAACATTTCATGAGATTTCCAGGGGCTTCTGGTAAATCAAGTCCAAGAGGCCACGGGAAATCTGTTATATGCTATAAAATGGTTTAATTTAATAATTTATACACCTAAAAATTAGCACGGGTCCATAGACATAAATAAATATAGACTGGAAAAAGGAATAGGTCCAATGAAAGTGCGGGACCCACTGCGGTCGCATATGTTGCAGTGTTAAAAGGTCTGCCCTGGAAAATAGCGGCGTATGCTATGCCACCGGTCGTCAAGAGGCCGCGGGAAATCTGTTATATGTTATAAAATGGTTCAATTTAATAATTTATACACCTAAAATGTAGCACGGGTCCAAAGAAAGTGCGGGACCCACTGTGGTCGCATATGTTGCAGTGCCTAAGGCCTGCCCTGGAAAATAGCGGCGTATGCTATGCCGCAGGTCGACTAGTATGACTTAATAGTCTAAGTCATCCACTTTATCTGGACTAGAATTTATTAACAATTCTTACCACATGTACTTTAGCTATTATTAATTTATCGCTGATAAATTACCGCTCGCCACGAGCCCTCAATACTATTATAGATAGATTCCTTGACCGGGAACTATCATAATATTTATACAACATGTCTTATTGCCAAGTATGTATTTACGCTCATTCTGTGACAAGGAATGCCGTAACCATTTATATATTCTATTTTATCGGCCTGTTGGCTAGAACATATTACTTAGGTAAAACCATGTATACATTATCTTATCCTATCATTATCTTATTTCGGCTGACCGCCGTGTTAGTACTATGCTTGGAAGAGATATATGAATAATCTCCCCCTTGTATTAAATTTTAACTTCAAGAGATTATGTCCCTTGAACGGGCCCTGTCTCCATTCAAGCGTGCTCTATTGTCAGGCCACACGGCCAGATATAAACAATAACCACCTGGTCGCTGACCATCAGCCTTCTCCCACCCCCTTCCCCTTTCATCTTGTTAGTCTAGCTACTCGTGATGATCTCACCTTGGCGGGTGTACATCACTGTTGACTATTTGGTATTTCAGTTTTATTATCACTACTATTGTCATCTCCCCTGATTGGAATGCAATATTTACTATTGTGAAACTAGTCTATAGTTTCTATATAACATTCTGAAGATGTCCTTCACGGAAAGGCGTCTACCTCCCAGTGTCATCATTATGGCTAAGCCGATCTACGCATCTCGTTGCAGCTTTTATTACAGGCTACATCTACTTGGAAGTCATATCTTTGTAACGCTGTTACCAGTCTGCTGACACCAGATCTAAAGATACCAGCCTTACCTACTACTTACAAGTCCGATCAAGAATCGCTAGCCAAAAGACCCGTCACTGCAGCTACGTATCGTTGGACTGTCCCGTGCGCTAGGATCAATCACGCCAGCCTACCCACAGACAACGTCAGCATCAGCCATACCAGTCTCGTCAGAGCAGCATAGGACTTAAAGCTAAGCAACCAGCCTAATGACACCCAGACCACTTGGTTCGTATATCTCATGATGATAATTTCATTTGATGTAAATAGTTAGGCCCCATCCTAACACTGTACAGCCTTTTATCTTTACTTATTTTCCCTATGTAAATAAACTGTACATATATTTCAATTAATAGTATTTGTTGCCTGCCTTCATAACGCTGTGCCTGTAGATCTATGTGCAAGTTAAGGTCCTCAAAATATTAAAACCCCCTAGACACCTAAACGGCCACCATCTTTGACTTACTTGTCACAGTCGGTACGGTGTTAACGGAGAAATATTTGTACAGACTGTGTTACGTGTTCCCAATAGTACAGTATTGACTCAGATTTATTCATCTATTAAAGTGTTACGTTACTTTGGAGCCCTGAGTTAAAGTTGGTGGTGTGTGGTTTAATTAGCAAAGAGCCTGGATAGAGATGCGTTTCAATTTACAATACACATCTATAACAGTAAAGGAAAATGGAACTTCTCAATTAGAAACAGACGAAATAAATACCTTTCAATCTTAATATTAACAGCAGGACCTAGTTTTAAAGATAGATGCAACATCTTTAAAAAAAAAAAAAAAAAGGAACCGTGAAACAGAAAGCTATTCAATGTGACACTTGCGATGAATGTTACCACGCATCATGTCTCCATATGAATACACCTGTGTATTATGCAATAGTTTGACTCATTTGATGTAGACACTTCTAACCCATACAACTTCATAAACTCCCAAATCAAACTCAACAACCACTAGCCACATCCACTCATGTTGAATCTGCTAAAACACCCTCATAAAAAAACCTTCTAATGCAGTAATACCAACGTCCCTAAAACCTTAGTAATAGATTTTCAACACATTAGAAAGAAATCGGCAGGTCTAGAAATCTTATTAGAATGTGAGACATCAGACATTATTGCAGGAACAGAGACTTGGCTACATCCTGAAATTTGTAATGCAGAAATTTTCAATAGTGATTATGAAATATTTACAAAAGGTATGACGGATAATCACGGATAATCATGGAGGAGTTCTTTTCTTGGCCTCCTTCAGTCGTAGAACGACTATGGTTCATCTCGCACACTTCCTCGTGTGGCTGTGGAGCCCTATTTTGGAAAGACACTCCCGTCCACAAATATCGCAGGTAAAGGTGGTCTTCGCTTCAGTGGTAGAGGAGCTGGCCATTTTTCGCTTTGTCCGTTTTTATTCCAGAGCTGTCCATAGCTTTCTTGATCACTGTCTCTCTCCTGGAACAAATCCCAATAAACCACTCACTCGCTGACCCTACCCGGCTAAATGAAGTAACGGCAGCAATATCTAATCTCTCAATGGGTAAGGCACCGGGACTAGACTCCATCCCCACTGAAATATACTCACTTGGCAGCTCAGAGCTGACAGCTAAACTAACAGAAATCTACCAGATAATGTGGGAACAAAAGAAACTACCACAAGAGTTCAAAGATGTGAATACTGTACATAAAGAATGTAATATCTATGGATGGCAACAAAAATTTATGGTCATACATAAGTCAAAGAAAATGGAAACAACATGCAAAGCAGCATTAAAATGAGAAGATAATGATATTACATGCGCTCCCAGTGCTAATTTTATATGTATTTTTGTTTTATAGGTTAGAGCTAGTTTTAGACGTTCTTCTATTTTGTAGGCTAGTGTCGGATTTTATAATTGTACTTCTGCTTAGGGTAGTATGGGTAATTGGCGGGATATTGCTAAATACATGCTGCTTCTTATGCAGTTGACCAGTGGCCAATATAGTATATTCCTGTCTGTGTGACCGATGATGATCTTAGTGATCTAGCGTATAATTATTTTATTATTTTAATATTTTATTCTGTACCTGTGACAGCCTGTAAGTTTGTAGGCCTAACTATTTCATTTTTTTGTTTTACTAGTTCTATGTGTAAATATACTTTACATTTTGAAGAATGTAAATTATTTTCTACTTGGAATATTTATGATAAAAGTTTGCAACATGTGGTATTAAAGATGGCGTCGCCCAGCGCTATGAATGTTCTTCTAAGTCTAATAAGTCTAATATGATTCTATTTTCTTGTATTTATAGTTACATGCTTTTATTGCTGCTGTTTTAACTGTCTGCTTTAAGCTGCTGTAACCACTCCTGTTCTAGATCTAGAGTTATTTGTTGTTGCTCCCTTAGTCTAGGCTTAGTCTGTTCTTAGTGAATGGTAAGGATGTTTCAATACCGCCATTTTTGTGTGCCAGAATGTGTGAAAAAAACTGGCCCTCATGGTTTCGGTCGCGTCTCCGGTTACCGCCGGAAGAACGCATAAAGCGTCATTATTTTTTTTACCGATCTTTTATATTAGAGTATCATTTTGTCGGGGAAAAAAATGGCAATTCTTTTGATACCAAATTTGATGAGATTGGTTAACTCTGGCGTTAAGAAGTTTCCGATATAGGGTGTGTTCCAGCTATGATAACTTTGTTTATTTTTGTTCTGTAATTATTTAAACTGGCTTGTAATTTGTAGTATCTGTCAGGTGTACTAGTCTAGGGTATGCCGGGTCCTCACCTGACTGCTACTAACTTCCTGCCGGGGTTACTATATAGCCGCGGCTCGTCTGCCTTGGCACCCCTAGCGACTTACAATTACTAAGTTAGATAGCTAAAATAACAACTGTTACAACTAGAAATGTATACTAGTGAATAACACTGTTATATAACTCAAACAATATTTAATGTAATGAATATGGTATGATCATATGATGAAGCCTCACTGGCAAATAAACATTGGTATTACAATAGTACAATTAACAAGGTAATTAACGTAACATAGCACACCTCAATATCGGTGTCGCGGTCAATCAGATCTAGCACCGCCAACACCACAACACCATGGGTGATGTCAACAAAAATCACGGACCAACTCAAACAACTTCGAGCCTGACTCCGCCAAAGCCCAAGCCTAAGTCCCCAAAAACTGGGGAAAACAAACACTAACTCCAAAACGCCATCACAACAAAGCCAAAGCAAACATCGACCCACTCACACAGAGGCACCCATGAAAATGACAACAAACCGCACCACCTTAGAAACAGATACTCGCGGCGCTTATATGGTGTAAAGAAAATAATAGCAATCCCAATGCGTACCAACAAGCTGCGCTTGACAGTATCCATATCTACATAAGAATCACTTGAGATTATTCTGGACTACGCTCTTGGTATATGAATGCCAAAAATGACCACCAAATCGAAAGTAGCCATTTTGTTAAAATTTTACCGGAAGTAGTAATAAAATACTTATTTTTATAATCTATATATATATTCCTCTAAGTAAGAGGTCAAACAACAACAACATGCAAGCGGCAAGTAAATAGGGAAGATCCCATGGCGCACGCACGCGGTGTGAATGGAAATCGGTGCATCCCAATCCGCACTTTTTTCATTCACGAAACAAAATAACAGAGACGTAAATAAATATAGACTGGAAAAAGGAAGTTACTTCAAGTGTAACGTGAAAACATGCACATATATCTACTATTGAATTCGGATTTCCAAATTATGAAAAATGTAAAATTGCTTTATCCTCAGTCTTAGAGATTTAACACAATTTATAAGTATAAAAATAAAGTAGGCCTACACACAATTGCAATGCACACATTTTTGTTTCATAAAACTCTCTTATGAATTTGTGTAGTGAATGGAAGAAAGGTTAAAAAAGTGGAAGCCGGAAGAGATTGTTTTGTGTGATAAGAACGACTACCAGTCAATACACAGATAGAGACTACTCTCAGGTTTGACTTTAGCGCGGGAAATCTGTTATATCATGTTATAAAACGGTTCAATTTAATAATTTATACACCTAAAAATTAGCACGGGTCCAAAGAAAGTTCGGGACTCACTGTGGTCGCATATGTTGTTGTATTTTTTTATTCATGAATTCACTTATAATAACAAGTAAATGGGAAGATCCCATGGCTCGATTATAGAACTTCTCTTCGCAGAGATAGTTTTATGCTTTAGCACATGAACATACTAATTATAGTCCATTTAATCAAATTAACATTCAAATTTGTTTTTCTAAAGCATTGTTACATGAGTGCAGCTATTTTCTTAAAATCGCGTAAATTAAGGTCAATTAGCCATTTTCATAGTATTTTTCATTCATGAATTCACGCATTCGCTTTACTTACCTATATCAAGCAATTGGAAAGATCCCATGGCGCAGCATGTTGTGAATGGGAAATAATATATCCAAATCCGCACTATTTTCATTCACAAAATAGCATAGCATTTTTTTTTTACTTTAAAAAGATTTTAATAATGTTCGGAAATTTCCAGGACTTTTTCTAATGGCGGCATAGCATTTAATAACATTTCAGGAGATTTCCAGGGGGCTCCTGGTAAATCAAGAGACCGCGGGAAATCTGTTATGTTTAATAAAATCTTAATTTATATAATACAGACGTCACTTCAAAAAAAGAAGATGATTACGTCCTACGCGTCATGCATTCAGTCATGCATATTTACCAGTGACGTAAATTCTGCCAAGTCACTGGTTTTCCTGGCTTGCTCAGGCAAACCATTCTGCTCAGGCAAACCAAATGGTTCATTTTAATAATTTATACACCTAAAAATTAGCACGGGTCCAAAGAAAGTTCGGGACCCACTGTGGTCGCATATGTTGTAAGTTTTTTAGCGGCCCCCGAAAGGGGAAAAGACGCTATTAGTTTTGAGTGACCTGTCTGTCCGTCTGTCTGTCTGTCTGTCCGTCTGTCTGTCTGTCCGTCCGTCCCGTTTAGTGCTCAGAAAGTAGAAGAGATAATGAAGATCTGACATCACGATAATATAGATCATTTAAAGTTCTGATGCAACGGCTACTTTTTTTTTCTAAAAGCTCAAAATCTAATTTTTAAAAATATTTTATGCAAGCAGTATTTAAAGAGAAAAAACCTAATTAGTATGCAATATAAATGAAACCTAATTTAATACAATTAACAAGATTACAAAGAGAGTTTGTGTGATACACAAACTCAGAGGCGGTCCCCGTCGGAGTCGGATCCCTGTCAGATCCGCTTTGATCTCTCAACGGACGGACAGACAGACAGACAGACAGACGGACAGACAGGCCACACAAAACTAATATACATCTTCCGTGCTTTGATCTCTCAACGTTAGCCTTGTAAAGCCGATGTTCAAGGCAACTGCCACACTTGTTTTATGAGTTGATTACTTTACGAGTAAATACTGGTATGTTACTCGTATGTTGGAACAAAAATAATGTGAAAACATGTGCAGTATATTAGATTATTAATTGTCTTAAAGTAGGTTTCATTTATATTGCATACTAATTAGGTTTTTTCTCTTTAAATACTGTTTGCATAAAATATTTTTAAAAATTAGATTTTGAGCTTTTAGAAAAAAAAAGTAGCCGTTGCATCAGAACTTTAAATGATCTATATTATCGTGATGTCAGATCTTCATTATCTCTTCTACTTTCTGAGCACTAAACGGGACGGACGGACA
>JADKLZ010005243.1:11077187-11090923 GCA_021533235.1 Biomphalaria straminea | reverse complement strand
TTTGGTGAATGAGGTCCATTTGAACCAAATAACAACGTAGAAGATATAGAAGTACAAGAAAAGGGGATCCTTAAACTATTACCAAACATTAAACCAAATAAAGCATCTGGACCGGATAGTATTTCAGCTAGATTACTAAAAGAACAAAGCAATGAGCTAGCACCAGTGTTCAAAATACTTTTTCAGGCATCTCTTAACCAGGGCAGAGTACCACAGCATCACATGTAAAATACTAGAGCACATAATATGTGTTAGACAAATATAATGTCCTTATTCCATACCAATATGGCTTTAGGAAATATAGATCATGTGAAACCCTGTACAGAAACCCTTCTCTCTTGCGTAGTGCGTAAACGTCACCATACAGGTCGAGAATTTTTGGTTTCCCAGATCTTTCGAGACGGAGATCAGCAAGTCTGGGGCAGTCAAACAGAATACGAGGCACGGTTTCCTCTTCTTCCCCGCAGCGGGGGCACCTTGAGTCAAAATTTGGCCATAGCCGTGAAAAGTATGAGCCAACAGGACAGTGGCCTGTCTTGCACTGTGCTATAACAGCTTGCTCAGGCCTTGACAGCCTCCACCACGGGGAAGTGCGGTCAGGGTGCCTCATGCGCTCCCAGACGCCACGGGCTTTTGTGGACTTGTCCCAGCACTCAAACCACTTTTCCATTTCAGTTTTTTTTTAATTGTAGCCTGGGCATGGTGAAAACTTACAGCCTGTTCAGTTGGTGGAATTTGTCCTCACTGGTGGGCCAAGGAGTCTGCAATAGTGTTCCCAGTCACACCTATGTGACTTGGTACCCACTGCATTATTACAGGAATGCCATAGTGCTGCTTCATGTTGTGTGAGGCCATGATGACAGTGTCGATATTGGGGGCCATGGTCCAGGGCTTTGCAAAGCATGTAGTACAGGTTTTGAGTCTGTAGCCTTGCGGTGTCTATTTTTCATTTTATTTTATTATATATATTATTTTTGGCTTGTAATTTGTTTAGTTTACCTGGCCAGCGGACACTTGGCTGGATAAAAGAACCGGATTTAGTTAAGTGACTTCCTTTTGTTTTACCTCGACCCCCATGTCAGTCTAATTAGTGGGTCTGGTGTCGAGTTAATTATGCTGCGGCTGGGACCGCCTGTAAGTAGTTTAATGGCTTATTTCTTTTTATTTTTATATAATTAGTTTAAATTTGTATTGATTATTCCTAGATCTAGTTTTATTTGTTTAGATTTAGGCCGATTGGTTAAGTATCCCTTTGTCCGGTGTGGAAACGGAAGGTCCAGTTTTGACTTGATGTGCATGGCTTCTTGTTAAATAATGCCATCTTCAACAATCCCCCTTGTTAGGTCTATTTTTGTCCCATCTTGTCTATTTTGTAATTAGTTCTTTGTCTATTTAATGTGTCCCATGTAGTATTTTATTAATATATATATTTCATGTTAGGATGATTGCTATAATTTGGCGAGTGTCCTGCTTATATTTTTATGTACAAGATGGCGGCGCCCGTTGGGCGTTAAATAATTTTGGCTTTGTTGAGCCTTATTATTATTATTAGAGCTATTTTAGTCTAGATCTAATGTTTATTTTATTGTCTAGCCCAACTAGTGTTGTGGTATAGACATATATGTTTTTGCCTCATGTGTATTATTATTCCATGGCTTTAATTAGCCACATGCAGGTAATATGTGTTTACCTCATGGTATTAGTGTGTGGTCTAAATCCAGGCCTAAACTGTTATGATTTTATTTTTAGTTTTTATTTACTAGTGTTTGTTTTTTATTATAGGCTATCATTGCTCGCCAACGAGGCTGGTCGCCTTGCCCTTAAGGCCTGCTCGCCAACGAGGCTGCTCGCCTGCAGTTAAGTCTGTTCGCCCATAATGCTCGCCAACGAGGCTGCTCGCCTTGCCATTAATCTGCCATTATGTCTGTTAGTTAGTTATAGTTTAGGGTATTATTTTGATATAGTTTTAGTGGATTTATTTAGTTTGTTTGTTTAGGTTGGTAATGAAGTAGGGTTGATTTTTAGTAAGTTGTCCTATATTTTAATTATTTAGTTGTGGCGAATTTTATTTCATTTTGATTTACTGATTCCTATTTGTTGTAAATAAAAGTACTCCTATAATTTGTTTTATAAATTTAGTTTAGTTGTTTTATTTTAGTTGTCATTTTGTCTTAGTCAGTTAGTTTATTAGAAGTTTATTTTATCCTAGTCTAGTCCTAATACTTTTAGTCTGATAGGTGCCAGTCGGGTCACTCAGGTGAAGTCCACCCTTTGGTATTGTATCCAAAGTGCCACAGATGAACCCACACAGTAGAGCTAACATCGGCCTACTGAATTATAATGATTAGCTGAGTAAAAATAGGCCTTAGCGCCTCCTGACCAGCTAACAAGTCAGTGACCACAACAATCTGTGTTGCCCTCAAATGTCCCTCGCCGAGTTGTGAGTCAATGACCATTGGGGCTTCACAGACTGCCATGGTCTCCGCATCAAAACTGCAAACACATGGTCCAAAGATTTTAACTGACTGGGAGCCAAGAAAGCCGATGTAGGCTCCATAGCCTGGTCTTTCAGAATCCAACAATGCCGACCCATCAGTATATGCAAAAATAGCACTGGGCTTGAAAGCATTAATGGTCTCCAGTGCTATTATTTGGAGGTCGTTAGATGAACGACTTTGCTTAGTGGCGTTAGGATCTGCTAGTTTCAGTCGTACGTCTGGGGTCGTTGGGCGACACCAAAGGGGAAGGGGGTGAAAACGTTGAATGTTTTGTCGGTTGGTGGAGAGGCCAGCTTTATCAGATAGTCTAGTGGCATGGTGCATAAAAGACTGCATCTGGATACGTCTTCTGTATCTCCAACCATCCACTAGTTTTCTAGCTGGGAGGTATTCGTCTAGCCTTTTATACCGCTCAATGCAGGTCCTCCTAAGGTTTAGTGGACCTACATTAGCCATTATTTCAGCCGCATTTACTGGACTTGTCCTAAAGGTACCACAGACAAATCTTAGTGCTTGGGACTGTATTTTATCAAGCTGTTCAAGAGCAGTCCTAGAGCCATAAATTTGCATAGGTATGCTGTAGTGTATCTGTGATCGGACTGTTCCTAAATACAGGGATCGGAGCATGTCTGCTCGGGCTCCCCACTTCGTGGATGCCAGCTTCCGCACAATGCAAAGTTTCCCTGAGGCTTTTCTTGCAATATCCTGGATGTGCCCACACATTTTTAGTTAGCGATCTAAAGTTACACCAAGGTACTTGGGTAGCTTTTCCATGCTGAGAGCCACTCCGTTAAGGGAGAGCCGGAAAGGTTGTTCGAGAATGCCACTCCGAGCGTGAAAGGGAATACACCGTCTTGGGGGTGTTTATTTCTAGCCTCCATTTTGTGTGTATGAGCAGAGCGTATAGAGTTGTATAGTGTTTTCCTTCCGGATTTCCAAAGGACAATATTGTTACGTTTCTCTCTCTTTCCTATCTCAGGCTTTCTGTAAACACTGCTAAACACACAACACATCAACGAACCTGACAAGAGCTCCAAATAATCTGGTACTTTAATACTGGTGAAATAAAAAAGCCAATATGGCACAATTGGCAACACAATACAATAAACAACAATTGGCAACACAATAAACAACTACCAATGCTAAACTGTACATCGCCGTACTAGACTCTATAAACTCTACTGTCTCTTCTCTACTTGGACTCGTACACAACAGTTGAGGACTCTACCAGGCCCGACTTCATAGCCAGACTCACAGACCTGGTCTCCTCCGTGTCCTATCTTGAACTCCTGCTTTCTTACACCTTCTGTCTCTGGTCTGCGCAGGCCTATGATCAGATGGCCATAACACAGGTCATATTCACGTGCAAAGTTCATACCAGCCCTGTTCTTTTGTCCATCCACATAGCAAACTAAACTGTATTGCTGGCCTGTGTCACAAATGTCGCTGGTAACACACAATTAACCCTTTCGCGCCGGCAATAGGGTTATAACAATTTCATCAACTTTTGGCATTTTAGCTTTGCCGGTAGGTCATTTATGAAGGCAGTGAAAAGGATGCATGACAGGACGGAGCCCTGGGGGAGGCCGTACTCGAGGGTCATTTCCCCTGAGACTTCTCCGTACATCATTTTTCTTGTTGTACGCTCTTGTAGGAAGTCTCTAATCCAGTTATATATCCGTCCCCGCACCCCACGGCTCTTGACTTATGAAGCAAACCAGGCCGCCATACTTTATCATATGCCTGTTTTAAGTCAATGAAGACTGCGTATGTGCTTTCGGTCCTTTGGAATCCATCTGCTACGCTCTGCACAAAGATGTTGACTTGGTCTATTGCGGACATTCCAGCCCTGAAACCGGCCTAGAGCTATAAGACGGTGGAGCTGATGATGGTGTACTAATTCGAATAAATAAAGCTAGGTTTGCCTTCTCAACTCTTCAAACAATCTGGCGCTCCAAGACAGTATCTCTACATAAAAATATAAGAATCTATAATACTAACGTTAAGTCTGTTCTCCTTTACGGTTCAGAAACTTGGAGAGTCACTAAAAGAAATATGGAAAAGCTCCAAACTTTTGTTAACAGATGCCTACGCCGAATATTAGGAATTAGGTGGCCAGAAAAGATAACCACTACCAATTTGTGGGAAAAAAAAACAAGACAAAAGCCCATAGCACAAGACATTACCAAACGAAAATGGAGCTGGATAGGACACACCCTGCGAAAACCAGCTACCAATGTTGAAAAACAGGCTCTTGACTGGAATCCACAAGGAAAGAGGAAAGTGGGCAGACCCAAGCAAACCTGGAGGATGTCAGTCATCATTGAAGCTGAGGGTACTGGAATGACATGGGAGCAGATGAAGAAAGCTGCTCAGAACCGAGTTCGGTGGAGAGGTGTGGTTGCGGCCCTATGCTCCCCTGGGAGTACACAGGATTAAGTAAGTTAAGGCTCATTTACTATTTTTTCAGCCATCTTTCCCACACAAGATGTGAGTGAGATGGGCCTGTAGCCCTCAGCAGTGGAAGCATCTTTCCCCTTTTTTTTGGTATAGGAATAATGGTGGCACGTTTCCAGGCCCTGGGCAGATGACCATCAGCCCTTGTTCTATTAACAAATGCCAAGAGCACGGCCCTTTCTTTCCCCCACATGCTTTTTGAGCTGGCATTTCCTTATGGTAGCATTAAGCTCGCCTATCGAGAAGGGGGAGTTCATCGTTCCATCAGCACTTTCGGTTTGTGGTTCCTTTCGGTCTTTTTTTTTCATCAGCTTTGCGAGCTTTATCAATGGATTTGGACATTGGGGACTTCTTGGCAGCCTTGTTGATCTTAGAGCAAAATATTTGCTCAACAAGGTGGCAATTTTCTTCTTTGATGAGATGGTTACCCCACTGAATGAGGATAATGGGATTGCTGTTTTGATACGCCCAGCATTTTCGAGATTTCTAAGAAGACTCCGGGCCTTAGAGCTATCCCTTAGGTCTAACTTTGCACAGGTGTTGGTCCAACGTTTTCGTTTTTCCCTGTAACAGACGATTTGACTAGCAGACTGAGTCTGTTATATTTCTGCATGAGTGTTGGATTGTTTAGGTTCTTTTGGACCTTTTGGTTTAACAAGTTTGTTGATTTCAACTGTCCAAAAGTTCTTAAATTTCTTACAAGGAAATAAGGAATAAACCAGAATAAGATTTTTCTTTTGGGTTTTATATTGGCTACTGCTTTTATCTGACTGTTTATTTTTATGATCTCATGGTCTGATAGACCAGGGATAATATCATAATTAACTACTAATCCAGGTCTGTTGGTTAAGAAGAGATCTAATGTGTTGTTTAATCTAGTTGGCGTTTTAATGATTTGATCTAAACTTAGGTTGTGTAAAGTATCTATAAAAGCTCATTTATGTCCTTAAGGTTTTGGTGTTTTTCTATTGTTAATGTTTTCCAAATTATATCAAGTAGGTTGAAATCACCCATAATCCAGAAAACTGCATTTCTATTTGCTCTTTAAGTGTAGTAAACTGATTACATAGTTCTTGAATGTATTCTAAACTAGAATTTGGTGGTCTGTAAATACTGTCTATTATTAGGGATGTTGTCGAGGTGGTATCAATTTTACAAAATATCGATTCTATATTTTTTGAGTTAGGTAAGGTAATTTCTTCTGCTATAATAGTGGGTTTTTTTTTACTGCTAAGAGAACTCCTCCATGATTATCAGCCCTATCTTTTCTAAAAATTTCATAATTACTATTGAAAATTTCTGCATTATAAATTTCAGGATGTAGCCAAGTTTCTGTACCTGCGATTATGTCTGGTTTCTCATCTATATATTATTTCTCAAAGTAAATAGGTCAAACGTGCAACAACACAATGCAACAAGTAAATAGGGAAGATCCCATGGCGCACGCACCACGGTGTGCATGGACCCAATCCGCACCGCACTATTTCATTCACAAAATAGCATAGACATAAAGAAAAGGAAGTAACTTCGTGAAAACACATGTATATATATATATCTACTATTGAATTACAAAAGATTTCAATAATTTCCGGAGATTTCCAGGACTTTTTCGTAGGTCTATATTTAATAACATTTCAGGAGATATCGCAGGGGCTCCTGGTAAATCAAGAGGCAGCGGGAAATCTGTTATATGTTATAAAATGGTTTAATTTAATAATTTATACATCTAAAATCTGTTCCTAGATCTAGATCTAAAACTCGAATTCAACTCTAAGAAGATTATAGAACTTCTCTTCGCACATATATAGTTTTATGCTTTAGCACATGAACATACTAATTATAGTCCATTTAATCAAATTAACATTCAAATTTGTTTTTCTTAAGCATTGTTACATGAGTGCAGCTATATTCTTAATATCGCGTAAATTAAGGTCAATTAGCCATTTTTTTAATCTCCATTCATAGTATTTTTCATTCATGAATTCACGCATTTTTACTTATAACAAGCAAATGGGAAGATCCCATGGCGCAACATGGTGTGAATCGAATGGGAAATAATAGCCTATCCAAATCCGCACTATTTTCATTCACAAAATAGCATAGCATTTTTTTTTTATACTTTAAATCGATTTTAATAATGTCCGGAAATTTCCAGGACTTTTTCGACCGGCGGCATAGCATTTAATAACATTTCAGGAGATTTCCAAGGGGCTCCTGGTAAAATCAAGAGGCCGCGGGAAATCTGTTGTGTTTATAAAATGGTTCAATTTCATAATTTATACACCTAAAAATTAGCTAGGGTCCAAAGAAAGTTCAGGACCCACTGTGGTCGCATATGTTGTAATATTTTTTATTCATGAATTCACTTATAACAAGTAAATGGGAAGATCCCACGGCGCATCATGGTGTGAATGGAAATGGTGTATCAAAATCCGCACTATTTTCATTCACAAAATAGCATAGACATAAATAAATATAGCCTGGAAAAAGGAATTAACTTCATGTAACTTGATTTAATCATTTATATACCTAAAAAATTAGCACGGTCCAATGAAAGTGCGGGACCCACTGTGGTCGCATATGTTGTAGTGCCTAAGGCCTGCCCTGGAAAATAGCGGCGTATGCTATGCCGCCGGTCGACTAGTATTCTAATAAAATTTAAATTTCTAAGTCTGCTGTTTTGTTCCTAATGCTTTGAAAATTTATTACTAAGGTTTTAAGGTACGGTATTTTGGTATAATTTCTTTATTAGTGTTACGCTTGTCACAGGCGCTTCTGCCAATTTGACTCAGCTAAACAATTAATATTACCAGTAGCCAGGTGGTGATGCTACTGGGTGGGTTCATTCTGTGCACTTTGGTGCAATACCAGAGGGTGGACTTCACCTGAGTGACCAGGCTGGCACAACTAGACTATAATAATTTTAACTAACTAAACTTACAAAAATAAACACTGTAAAACTAAATTTATAAACAACTTATATATAAAAGTTTTATTTACATCAAGTATAAGCAAGGGAGACAAATCAAAATAAATTATACTAGTTGACCGGCGGCATAGCATACGCCGCTATTTACCAGGGCCGGCGACCGCAGTGGGGCCCGCATTTCATAGGACCCGCAATTTTATAGGACCCGCTCTAATTTAAAGTGTAAAAATTATTAAATTAAGCCATTTTATTAGCCTAATTACAACAGATTCCCCGCGCCATCCTGTCGATTTAACATCCCTATAATTATTTGTCTGTTAAGCTATTGCTTTAAAAGAAATCAAACACATTTTTAACAAAATATAGTCATTTATAACGACCGCAGTGGGGCCCGCATTTCATAGGATCCGCTCTAATTTAAAGTGCAAAAATTATTAAATTAAGCCATTTTATCACTTACAACAGATTCCCCGCGCCATCCTGTCGATTTAACATCCCTATAATTATTTGTCTGTTAAGCTATTGCTTTAAAAGAAATCAAACACATTTTAAACAAAATATAGTCATTTATAACGCTGTTAACCATCAAGCTGTAAGGGAAATAAGTCTTTGGCTAGTTTACCGTTTTATAGGACCCGCTCTAATTTAAAGTGTAAAAATTATTAAATTAAGCCATTTTATTACTTACAACAGATTCCCCGCGCCAACCAGTCGAGTTAACATCCCTATAATTATTTGTCTGTTAAGCTATTGCTTTAAAAGAAATCAAACACATTTTTAACAAAATATAGTCATTTATAACGACCGCAGTGGGGCCCGCATTTCATAGGACCCACAATTTTATATTACCCGCTCTAATTTAAAGTGTAAAAATTATTAAATTAAGCCATTTTATTACTTACAACAGATTCCCTGCGCCATCCTGTCGATTTAACATCCCTATAATTTTTTATTACTTACAACAGATTCCCTGCGCCATCCTGTCGATTTAACATCCCTATAATTATTTGTCTGTTAAGCTATTGCTTTAAAAGAAATCAAACACATTTTTAACATTTTAAAATATAGTCATTTTGTCTCTCTAACCTTGCTAATGCTTTTTGTTTTTCACCACAATTGTTCACAAATACTCGTATTAAAGGTCTTTTGCAAGTCAATAGATTTTTTTTTCTAAAGAATTATAGAGTATTTGCGCTCTAGAAAACTTTCTCTTTGACTATTAAATACATAAATAATTCGAGTTTTAAATATGGTTCTAATTTTTCGCATTATAAAATAAGTAAAGCCAATGCGTTAAAAAAATGATTAATGGAGCTAAAAATAGATTACTTGTTGCATTGTGTTGCCGGTCTGACCTAATTCTTTTGAGAAATATAATATAGATACACAAACTTAAAAACCTAATCAACTAAGAAACTAATACTAAATCAACGAAAACCCAAACGACTAGATTAACACAAAAACCCACACAAACTGACTGAATAACTCCACTAACTCGCTATAACTATATCAAAATAATGCCCTAGACCTAGACTATAGCTAACTAACAAAACAGACATAATGGCAGACTTAATTGCAGGCAAGCAGCCTCGTTGGCGAGTAAGGATAGCCTATAATAAAAACAAACACTAGTAAATAAAAACTAAAAATAAAATCATAACAGTTTAGGCCTGGATTTAGACCACACACTAATACCATGAGGTAAATACATATTACCTGCATGTGGCTAATTAAAGCCCTATAAAACCACACATCAATGTCTATGCCACAACACTAGTTGGGCTAGACAACAAAATAAACATAAGATCTAGATTATAATAACTTTAATAATAATAATAAGGCTCAACAAAGCCAAAATTATTAAACGCCTAATGGGCGCCGCCATCTTTACATAAAACTATAATCCGGACACTCGCCAAATTATAGCAATTATCCTAACATGAAATATATATATTAATAAAATACTACATGGGACACATTAAATATACAAAGAACTAATTACAAAATAGACAAGATGGGACAAAAATAGACCTAACAAGGGGGATTGTTGAAGATGGCATTATTCAACAAGAAGCCATGCACATCAAGTCAAAACTGGACCTTCCGTTTCCACACCGGACAAAGGGATACTTAACCAATCGGCCTAAATCTAAACAAATAAAACTAGATCTAGGAATAATCAATACAAATTTAAACTAATTACATAAAAAGAAAAAGAAATAAGCCATTATACTACTTACAAGCAGTCCCGCTGACACTACTAACAATTAATTAATTAGATCTACATGGTCTCTGGCTGTGGTCGAGTCGCTTCGTACCAAACAAAGGAAGTACTTAGCCAAAACCGGTTCCTGTATCGAACCAGTGTCCGCTGGCCAGGTAAACTACACAAATTACAAGCTAAAAATAAAGGGACCAAAAATTAAATATATAACCTGCCACAAGGCTACATTAGGTTTGTTCTAGTAGATTTAAAAGGAGTGGATCTGGCTAGTGGTTGATGAGTTTGGTTTGGGATGGTGTTTAGGATGTTGTATGAATGAAACATTGGAAGGTGAAAAATACCCAATCAGTTAATACTTTGTTACATCAAATACCTCTTCAAAATTAAGGGAATTGTTTACTTAGTTTCTTACATACTACGACTTCAATCAATATAACAAAAAAATTGGTATATTATAGTACAAATTTCACATATCTGAATGAAACTTAAAAATAAAAAAGAATTTCAGAAGAGTAATCTTACTTTAGTCTTGAGAATACAAAATTTAAAGTTATCATACAAGGTATTGGTTATTTTCTCATTAGCTGATTAATGAATGAACATTAGTCCAGCGGTCTAGACTCATCTTGTCAACACGTCAGCTATCACGTTGATTTGTACCGGAATGGCTTGAACTGTAAAGCTGAAGTCTTGAAGTTGTAAAGCCCATCTAGTAATCATCTGGTTATCTAGCTTATTAGTATTGATATAAGCTAGTGGGGCGTGATCTGTTAGTAATTGAATGATTTCCCAAGCAAGTAACGGGATAGTTTCGTTATACAGAACACAATAGCTAGAGCTTCAATCTCTATCGTGGAATATTTCTGATCTGCTGCGTTCAGCTTTCTGCTAATGTAGTAGACTTGTCATAGCGTTGCGTCACACTTCTGCATTAAAGTGCCTCCCACTGCTGTGGAGGATGCATCTGTTGCCAAGTAGAAATGGTTTCTGATGTCTGGAGGTGTACTATGTCGTCTGAGAAGGCACTCTTAATGCTTTGTAGACATTTCTGTAGTCTGTGATCTTGTTTGGAATGCCTTTTTTTTGTCAGTTCTATTAGAAGTTGTGTAATACTTGTGAAATTCGCCAGGAACCGTCTATAGTAATTAAATAACCCAAGGATGCTTTGGACTTGTTTCTTTGTGGTAGATATTGTTGAGTATCTTGCCTATGTTGTCTTGTAGTGGTCTGATAGGATTTTGCTGTACCGGGTATTCTGTTCCCCTAGAAATTTAATGTCTCTTCTTGTGATTTTAACCTTACTAGGTTTTAGTGCAAGTCCGTTGTCTTGTAGAATATGGAATACTTGTTGCAGACCTCTTAATGTGTCGTGGAAGACACATGTCATCAAGATAGAAAAGAAAATGACATCTGGTTTTATGAAACGATTATTGAAAACACTTTTTAGATTTATTTCACAATGTCTTTTGTTGCTGAAACAAAACATAGTTGTTTTTTTTTATCTGCAAAGAATGTTCCGGATTTGGTTTTGAAAAAATAAATCAACCTACATTACTTAAATTATTTTTTTTACAAATCGTCGCCAAAATTGTTCCAATTTTTATATGAAAAATCTACTAACACATGTAACTGTTTGAAATTCCTCTTCTAATAAATAAAAGAAATAATATTCTTCTCATTTACGAATATCGGTTGTTCAGGATTTATATGAAAAGCATTCTAACTCTATTTATGTAAAATTGCACCTCTGTTGTACGGTACATTACATTTAATTTTCTAGCTAAACGTGTGAAAATCTAATTATCGTTAACATTATGTTAAGATCTTTTAAGGAAAACTTCCTAACACCAAAATGTGGTATACAAATATCTTCACAAGGCTATGGTAGGCCTACATCTAATTTGCATACGAAATAATTGCAAAAACTATATTAGATTTATCTAGAGCTCTATTTCTTCTCTTACTATATTGTTAGAGCTAAACTTATAATCACATTTCAGGGTTCTTGTTTTCCATCTCTCCTATGTTTCTCCGTCGTGTTCTATGGTGCATAATATCGCGCCAAATGACAGTGCGCAATGTAAAGTCATAACACTGTCCCCTCCTTAGTTATGTTCGTCCCGATCATGACCAGTTTTACGTCAGTGCAGATGAAGTTCTGGCAAGAAAGTTATAGTCCCACTGGAGGCCAGGCCATAAAACACACAGTCATTTTCAGCCATCTCCAGAAGATATGCCTTTCTACACATGTCCATTAACCACATTATCAGTGTCCAGGTTCCGCTGAATTTTTTTCATCTTTTACTCTGCTTTGCGAAGGCAGACGTACACAGGTTTGTCAAGACTAAAACTGTTGATGGTTTTGCTGGCATTTGCATTGTCCACTCGAGGAGCCGCCCGTACAGTTCTTATTAAATTTCTGTCTGCAGTTAGTACTGGTAGATAAACAGAACCTACCTTATATAAATTGGAAAACACTAACCATAGATAAACCCCAAAACCTTAAGGACATAAATGAGCTTTTCATAAAAACTTTACCCAACCAAAGTTTAGATCAAATCATTAATAAACCGACTAGATTAAACAACACATTAGATCTCTTCTTAACCAACAGACCTGGATTAGTAGTAGATTATTATGATAGTATCCCTGGTCATGATATCATTAAAATATAGTCAGATAAAAGCAGTAGCCAATATAAAACCCAAAAGAAAAATCTTACTCTGGAACAAATGTAACCTAACACAATTACACCAAGCTACGTTTAACTTTCAACAAACATTCTTATCAGAAAAAGACGTTAACTAACCAGTCGATGACCTCTGGAATTTCATAAAAAAAGATTTTATAAACATAATAGAAAATGGATGGTTGCCTGGTCGAGCGGTTTGCACGCTGGACTGTCGTATCGATTTACCGATGGTCCCGGGTGCAAACCCTGCCCGCTCCCATTCCCCGTCGTCCTGCGGGAGGTTTGGACTAGGAAATAACTATCTTCAACTCTGAAGGAATTTCCGAAACATGTAAAACATTTTACAAACAAACAAAACATTTTACAAACAACAGAAAATCATATACCAACTAAATACACATCTAATAAAGTAAATAAATGCTGGTTTAATAATAAATTTGTAAACAGAAGGAAAACCTATATAGAAAATTTAAAGAAACTAAGGCAGAAAGAGTTTATAAAAAGTACATAAAAATTAAACACCTAACCCAAAAAGTAACAGACAGCTGCAGAGTGAATACATAAACAATATAATATCTAAAGATAACAACAAAAACCTTTGGTCATACATTAAGTCTGAGAAAATGGAAACAACAGGCGCCATTTAACTTTAAGGGAGAAGACAACTTAACACATAACGATAATGAAACTAAAGGCAACATCCTAAACAGATATTTTGCATCAGCATTTTCATCCCCAGGAGACAAAGACATATTAATTAATTTAATAAATCTTACTAGATTTTTCCAAAGCTTTGGACAAAGTTCACCACCATAGTTTGCTTAAAAAAATAAAATATTATGGTATTGATGGTTCATTGCATCAGTGGACAGTGATGGGATCAGAGCCTACAAAAATTTTAGGAAATTTTTGAAATTGTGTTAACCCCCCCCCCCC
>JADKLZ010005243.1:11054682-11077087 GCA_021533235.1 Biomphalaria straminea | reverse complement strand
CCCCCCCCCCCCTCCGTTTTCGTTCATTGGTGTGATAGATTGTAAAGACTAGCTTTATTGATCCTTACGGAAATCTGTTGTGATTACAAGGACTCTTTTCTTATATAAAGTCAACACAACAGAAACATACACATAAATACAACAGACACAACATACACAAAATAATGCATTGATCAAATCAATTATTGACAACATCCCACTCAGAACAGAATAATGTCTTAAGCTGAGTGGTATGTCCACAGAAAATGCAATGACAGTTATATTTTAATCAGGTAACAACTTAACTGTCATCCTAAACCCTCAAACAACCATTTTTGTTCAAAGGTTTTTTAAAGAACATTAGAAATGGTTATTATTCCATTGTTTTAAAATAAGAAACCTTCTAAGAGATGCCTTCATAATATGTATTCTCTCTCTGTTACGGAAAGGTATATTCTTAGTTCCTATGTGTATCTCATAGATACTAGAAGTTAAAACGTCCTAATCAACAAAGCCTGTAGTATATATAAACCTATTTCAACTATTTGTATATTTAATTGACATTTGATTAGGCCTACTAAAAAATGACATTTTGAGAGGGGGTATTAGACCTATTTGCATTTTTTTTCAAGCTGAATTTCTTTTTCAACTAGATCTATAGGCTATGTAGTTTCCATGGCTTTCACGACCAAAATAACTTTGCCGGACTTTTTACAGCTGTGTGGGTAATATTTTCATTAAATCTACAGTAGATCTAGACTCTAGATCCAGGTCACTACAATTCGCGGACTTTTCACGGCTGTGTACGAATTATCTTCACTGAATCTATCGTAGATCTAGAATCTATAACAGACTCTATAGATTTTAACAATAAATCACTAAAATTCGAGGACTTTTCACAGCTCCACAGGGTTAGTAATTATGTTCACTAGATACTAGGGATTTAGCATAAATCTAAAGTCTATATCTAAGTCACTAAAATCGCGGACTTTTCGCGTCTCTCTGCGAATTATCTTCACTAACTCTACCGTAAATCTAAATTCTAGATCTGTCACTTAATTCCCGGACTTTTCACAGCCGTGTGCGATTTATCTTCACTGACTCTACCATAAATCTAGAAACTGGATCTAAGTCACTAAATTCGCGGACTTTTCACGGCTGTGTGCGAATTTATCTTTATTGACTGTACCGTAAATCTAGAGTCTAGATCTAAGTAACTAAATTCGCGGACATTCCACGGCTGTGTGCGACTTTATCCTTTCTGACTCTACAGTAGTAAATTTCGTAAAACTAGAGTTTAGACCAACATTTTTTCACCGTTTTTTTTTTATTATACAATAGGATTTGAATTTTATATTGAAATTCAAGGTGTTTTCCAAGTTTTCAAGGTGGCTACGAACCATGAAAAGTATTGAAATTAAAGAAACTAGATATCTTATGTAGAATTAGAATATATATTTATCTAGACTGATTCAAACCACTTAAGTCACTGTAGTATACACTGAGATCAACAAGACAATATGATCACGCGAGTTTTCTTTTAAAAATGGAACTTATAACTGTGTCAAAAGACCGGTCGCATTTTGCCGAAAATGGAAAAATAATAAAATGGGATTTTTTTTTCATAAAAAGAAAATGAAAAAAAAAAATCGTTTTTTTTTTCCGAAAAAAAATGTCCGGAAAAGTTCGGATTTTTTAGCTTGGAAATAGGATCAGAAGAAATTTTCGGAATTCTGAAAATTTTCGGGAAATTCCCATCACTGAGTGGATTAAAGATTTTCTGATAGGGCGAGAACAAACAGTAATAATAAATGGCTCCAAATCAACACCAATAACAGTAAACTCAGGAGTACTTCAAGGAACAGTCTTAGGCCCACTACTATTTCTAATTTATATAAACGATTTACCAAATTGCATTAGTTCAGGAACAAAAGTCAGATTATTCGCAGACGAGTGACAGGGTCACTGAAGCGATCGGACCCCATAATGACCTGCTATCTATTGTAAAAAAAAGGAAGCTCAAAATCTATGGCCAAATTACAAGATCTGCGGGTACCGGGAAAAAGAAGAAGAGGCAGGCATAGAAAGCGATGGGAAGACAACATAAAAGTATGGACAGGCCTACCTACCATTGAAGGAGGTTTGGACAGGGCAAAAGATAGGAAGGAATGGAGAAAGACGGTCGACAAGTCTTGCTTGGTGCCCCAACGGTCCAACAGACTAAGGGATAGGTAAGGTAAGGTATGAAGAGCAATATCGGTACCTAACATTCGTTGGCAATGATTAGTTTTTCACAATAACATCCGGAACAACATATAAGTCCCTATAGTTGTTTATAGACACTTCAAACTATTGCGATGTTTTGGTAGAAAAATTATTCATTAGCTTTAAGTCTTTTTTTTTTTTGCGATCGATCTAAACGGGAATTATAGACAAAGTGCACAAAAGCAAGCTGATTTTATCCTGACGGGACACTAAACAAAAAAAATACATAAAATTATTTATTGAAAACTTTTCGAGGGAACTAATTTAGTACCTCGTGGCTGCGGCCGTCACGCTACCGCACGAAAGTCGCTAAAAAAAGATGTCGATTTAAAAAATATGCGTGACATTTAATCATTTACATACAAAATTTGGGACTTTATAAGCAAAGTTTTTTTTTTTTTAATTTTTTTTTTCTTTTATCATTTTTTATAGGAATGTTATTATTATAGCTTTTATATAGCGCTACTTTCATGCTTATAGCATGCTCAGAGCGCTTTGGCCCAATCTCATTCGTGGACCAGTGGGGGTATCTAGGAGTTGGTTTCCCGTGCTGCTTTTGGGCGCTCAGTAAACACAACTCTGCCCGTGTCGAACCTCGAGCCCCCTTCTAGGTAGTCAAGCAAGCCAAGCTCAAGCCGCACTTAGCCTCTCGACCACGCTTCCCAAAGTGCTTTTTTTATTTATTTTAGTACCGGGTATCTAATCAACCAGAAAAAAAAAAAGGTTAACTAATATTTATATTTGTTATGAACATTTCCTGTACATTTAATAGATATAGGCTATTTGCATTAGTGATAGTGAAAAATACAACAAAAAAAAATGTTTCGTTGTAAACATACTGCCATTGTAAAAATAATCATGCTTGCATTTATGTACGCCTTTTGTATTAGAAGTGGTGTATTTTTATGAGAAAAAAACGCTCGCATAATTAATTTTATAAACGGTTAGCTTTAAGAGAACAAAAAGTTGCCGTTGCACTTAGAACTTTGCATGCCACTGGGTATGGTGAAATAAGATTTATCATTTCTCTTCTAGACGCTAAAAAAAAGATACTTTCTTGAGGTAGACCACATCTAATTAGAAAAGGCAATTTCCATGCACCGAAGCACTGATTTACATGTGTTAAGCAAGGGGGAAAGGCGTATTTTTAGATGAAAAAACACACTCGCGTATTTTCGTGTCATTATGTGTACAAAATACAGCCGCAACTTGCGTACCGGTACTTGTAGGATTGTCTGCAATTTATGACCTCTGGTAATCTTCAAACAAAAATATTTTGTGATAAATCTAGAAACGTAGGTACGGTAAAGCTAATAGTTTTATTTGTTTATTCGATTTGTAAGTTTGTAACGTTGGTAACCTCTCAAACAAAATGCCTTTTATTACAATGAATGCATGAATTACATTGAAATTACAATAAAACAGTAATAATAAATGTACGTACATTTAATGAGTTTTCATACTGCAATAGAAAATTGTAAAAAAAAAAATATATTTTTAAAGATCTAACTATGTGATTAAAAAAAAAAAATACCCCGGTATAAAAAGAAAACACAAGGTCAATTTACCTCACGATTTCTCTAATTATGAGACTTTTCAGATACTGTTACTTTTTCCCCATCAGTCCAAAAATACTAATAATAATGGCTGGAGAGAATTTACTAATTTCGTGCCATACAAATTAAATCTGTTAAGTGCCGGTACATTAAATTTATTTTTTTTAGATGTTACTGGACTATTGTGAATATAAACAAAAGCATGTTACAAATGGTTTGATGCCTAATATTTTTTTGTTCTTTTATCATTGTAAAAAGTCCTGTACCGGTATGAAGAGTGATTTCTGTCCCTATCCCTATCAGAGTATTTTTTCCTCTCATTTGAGTATTGTCTTTGTGACTCTCTAATACTCGCTCTGGTCCAGTTTCGATTTTCATTATCTCTTTCCTTGCAATGTCGACCATTTTCATACTTCATTTTTTTATCCGAATTATGCTCTTTGTGTTGTTTAGCATTTTTTTCAGAGTTCAGACTTTGATCTGAATCATTCGCTTGATAGTTTGCATTTTTTGTAGGCTCATGAGACCACGACCCTTTCCCAAATTTAATAAAACTGTCACTATAGCCAGATCTAGAAGTTTCATGGGATTTTTCAAGCAAAACTGTAGCCTTTTTGCCTCTAGCATTTTTAAGAATTTCACTTTTTTCCTTGACTATTTCATGTTTAGAATGATTATGTACATCTCTTTTACGGCTGTCACTTCTAAGATTGCTCCCAGTCACCGGTAAATGTTTTTTCAGTTTATTTTCACAGCTATCATCAAGTATTTCACCATCCTCCACATCTTCCTCTGAAATTGGCTGATGTAATGCTAAGTTGACTGTAAATGAATTTGTTTCACAAGATTCACTGACTTGAATTAGCTGCCCTTTCAAACAGAATGCATGTTCACTGTAATTAAGTATAGGTGTGTCGGCAGGAGGACTTGTTAGTGAGTCAGAGATATTGATTAAAGGACTTTTTACACATGAACTAAACGTTGCATTACAATCTAAATCAAGCTTTTTTTTCACATTTTCAACTTTTCTAATGGATTCATTTTTTGTCTCAATTTGCCTCACATTGATCTTATTTGTATCATAAGATGATTCAGGATCCACAAAGACATATGGATTTTTAACTAATTTACTATCTTTCAAATCCTTAAATGATTTGTGCCTACTGTTTATAGAATCGGGAAGATCAGCTATCGAGAGTTCTGGTGACAATGTTTTTAAGGGATTTTCTTTATCATTTGTCTCTGGTGATTTCCCAGAAGCATTTCTTTTATGACATACAGGTAATCTAAAAGGACTATGGACAAATTGTGAAGTGGTGTGATTATCTGTTCCATTCTTTGGGTTAATCTTATTTTTGAAAGATAAAGGTGAGGATGATAGATCTATTGGTACATTTTTGAAATGTGTCTCTGGAGTATTCTTAACATCTACATCAAACTCTGACAAACTTGCATCTACAAGACTGATTTCTTCTGAGTAAACAGGTATGTCCAGATGTTGACTAATTTTATGGTTTGGAATGGAAAGCATATGATAATCATTTTCTGTTAACTCATCTTCAGTGTTTAACTTGGGAACAATAAATGTTGTATTCAAACATTTAACTCCACTTGAATGGCAAAGTGGTAGTATATCATTGTCCATTTTTTTTGGAGAAAAAATTCTACTTAGTTTTGATCTCAATGGGCTAAATGTTATATTACTGGAAGATGCACAAGAATTTGATATATTTCCTTTAGCTTTTACAACTTTGTTGTCATCATCACTTAGATAAAGATGAAGATCACAACTGTTTGCATTGTGCTCAATCTCAGGACCTTTCTCATGCGACACAACTTTAGAATTTTCAACATCTTCCAAAACTATATCATCCAACACATCTTCAAGTGACTTTGTATTCATTTCTTTTGTTTTATTAACTGATTCACTGACAACAGATTTGGTTAAAACAGAACATTCACCATTGAGTTTGGCCATAGGGGGTATAACATTCACATTTTGTAATACACCATTTTGAAAAAATTGTTTGTTACTTCTGTTGACTAATTCAATTTTTTTTTCTAAAATCTGATTGTGCCTAATTTTCCTGAGCTTTTTAATAGATTGGGAGATTTTTAGATTACCTTCTTTATATGTCCTTAATTCTTTATGAAAGACTTTATGAAATTTTTGTTCCACTAAAGATGTCCATGAATTAATATTATTTCCTATCATGTTTTCCAAAGTCCCATCAGATTTAGGCTTAAATTCTGCCACTGTTCCATCAGTTTTTTTAATTATCCCTTTACATAGATCAGTACCTTTCTTGTCAGTTTTAATTTCCTGCTCCTTTTGAAGAAAATGGCAATAGTTATTTTTATCATTAGAATACGGTAGAAGTAATGAGAGTGCTAAAGGCTCATGTATCACTTCTGGCTGTCCACGGATATGACGAGCATGAGATCCCTCATCCTGCACTGTGGCCCTGACCCCAGGTGGGTAAAACTCTGAAGGCAAGAAATGTGGTTTACAAGGACTAACAAAGGTGGTGCATGTAGTTTCTTCATCTCCAAGCAGTATCAAATTAGATGTGCAGGTGACACTGGTTGCAAACGGCACTGGTGATTCCAACTTAGACGTTTTCATGTTTTTGGATAAATCTTCCCCTGACAGAGATAGTTTATCAGAGTCTATACTCACTGAGCTGTTACTGCCAGCTTTCTCTGAGTCAATGGAATCCTCAGATTTGTCTTTGGATTTCTTAGTCGAAACCTTTGAAAAGAGTAAATGAGGAAGAGATTCCGACTCATAGTTTTCTGGATGCTTTCTAGACACATTTTTAGTTTTCTGTCTTAGATCTTTATTGTTGATTTGAATGCTTTGAACTGGTATTGTTCTAATGTCAGATTCAATCTGCTCTTGTTGAGCACAGAAAGATTTTGTAAGATTTTGAGTATAATTACTCCTTAGGGAAGTATCATTTTTATCTCCAAATGATTCAATATTTTTAAAAGATGATGTGGATTTCTGTTCTGTATTTGATGAAAAAAATACATCGTCTGTTGATGATCTCATACATAAACTACTACGACCAAGGATACTATTTTCACTTGGATGATCATAAGGATCTTTAGAAACCTCATTACTAACATTTGTGTTCATCTGAAAAGGCCAAGTTTGGTTGGTGAAAGAACTATTTGAAATTTCAGAACCAACGTTAATGTTGTAAGATATGTCATGAGACATGGTTTCATTTAACACATTCTTAGTCATCTCATTATTTTCTAAAAACTTATATTTCTTCACAGGTGTTACATTTGAATATTCTTCACAAGGATTTATTTTACTTAATGTCAGATTTTTCCTTTTAGCACTTTTTTTAATTTCTGGTAATTGAAGATTTTTTGTCACACTCCTGATTTCTTTAGGTGAATTGGACTTAACACTTATCTTGCTACTTGTTACTTTTGTTGAGTCTGGAGATAATTGTCCTTGCAAATGAAATGCACTGCTTTTCTTAAACTTTTTAAAATCTGAACTTAATTGATCCATACTTTGTGTATATGATCGAAAAAAAAAGTGATCTTGAATATCACTTTCAATTATCTTATTAGAATCTTGAAGTGACTTCACGCAATCCTTTAAATCTGAATAACTTAGATGAGAAACAACTGTTTTTTTAGAACTTGCAAAACATGGGCTATTAATTGGAGTATAAGTTTGGCTTCTAAATTCCTGTGGCCTATCTTGAGAAAGAGTTTGAGGATTTTCTCCAGAAAGAGATAATGTCTGATCATTAGCTGGCTGTGAGATTTCTTGAGAGCTAGGATGTCTGTTATTAATACCTGGCTGTGGGTTGTCTTCAGAGAGAGAAATTTTTTGGTTGATACATTGCTTGTTTTTTGTTTGACATGTTTGACTGATAGCTTGTTGTGGACTTTTCCAAGCCTTTCTGTGAAATGTAACATCTGAATTTGCTTGTGCTTCCAAATTGAAAGGTTCATTAAGCATATCAGATTGTTTTTTAACATTGGTATTTTTCTCAAGAACAGATGTTAGTTTGTTATTGGGCTTAGATTGCTGCCTAACAACATTTATATATTCTAGTTTGTCAGAGTTTGTTTGAACTTTGGCTGTTTGTTTACCCAAATGTTTAGTATCTTGAGATATGGATTTTTTACATACATGATGAGTATTTTCTACAGGCACAGTTTTTGTTCTTTCGTCTACCTTCTGTTGACTAGAATGGGTGAAATTTGAGTCCTCCTTTTCACTGGAGAATTCACTTTCTTTCTGTTCCTTTTCCGTGTACTTCAAAAATTTCTTTTCCCGTAGACCACAATTTTCATTTATTTTTGAAAGTCTGTCTTCCTCAGAAGGTCTGCTAAGCAATTGAACACAATCTTTATGGGGTGATTTAGTTAAAGGGTTTAAATTAATCAATTTGTCAGTATGTGTTGCAGGAAAAAATGAATTTTCTTGTTTGTTTTTGCTGGATTCTTCATATTTTAATGATTGGTAGTATCTGCTTTTATCTAAGGCTATTTTAATTTTACTATTCCTCTCAGATGTCTTGTCTTCATTTCTGAATTCAACAGAAGTGTCTTTGAAATGGTGACTGATTTTATCAGAATTGTCAACAATTTTCCTGAAACAAAGAATGACACAAATGAGCAATAAAATACAGAAAACAGCTAACAAAATTATTAATAGTATGACACAGAATAATGAAACTAAACTTTAAAAAAAAAATGTGAACAAATTTCATACATTTTTTTTAAAATAAAAGAGTAACAAATAACCTAAAAGTAACATTCAATAATATTACAAAGACATTTGTGTGGAAACACAAACTCAAAATCCAATCCTAAAAGTGGTCTACCCAGGCAGCCAAATGGGGGCAGTTTTATAGAAAATGTAAAAAAGGGTGATGAATGGCCAAATATTATGTCGGAATTATGTTTTGAAGGATGTAATTTAAAAAATGGGCGCAGGCCAAAAAAGTATAAAGCCTATCAAATATTTCTAATATAAACTGAAATGCAGAAGAATTGTCAAATAGTGTGTAAATAAGACTATTTGTTAAGGTGGAGATGTTATGGGCCCATCCTATTGAACTTAATAGATACTAGATTTCCCTGACCAAATGAATGAGTGGGGGAGCCTTTAATTGTGGGCTTTAAGATAATTATTATTATTGTTATATTAGAATACATGGGCCAAATGGGGGCAGTTTTATTGAAAGTGTAAAAATGGGGGATGAATGGCCAAATATTATGTCGAAATTATGTTTTGCTGGATTTAATCAAAACAAGGATACAAAGACCGAAAGAAGGTTGACAGATGTGGGGATTGGTCAGTAATCCAGCAGATCAAAGGATAGGTTAAAGTAAAAGTAAAGTAGATGCAAACAAGGCCTAATAGAATTGATGTCTTATAATTGAATTAATTGTTCTGTAAAGGCTCATTATCTTATTCGAATCCTCAGGTATACATTTTCTGTTCCATTTCCTAAGAACTGAACAGGTCAAGAAACTGCAAGTTACAAGATTAATAGTTGTTTAAAATTAAGTCTAACTTGTAATACATACTAAAATAATTTTTCTCTTTATAAAAATAGTAAACATTTGTTTGTGTGTAAATATAGTACTTAGTAAAACAGAACTTACATAACTTAACAATACAAATATAAAAACAAACATTTTTGACAAAAAATCTACAATCGTTAGCATAAATGTGTTAAAGGTATATTAGATAGTCGTCTCCCCTTATAAAGAGCCTCAAGTGTTTGTGTGTTTAATAGATGTAAAAGTGGTGTAATTTTATGAAAAAACTGTTTGCATAAGTGATTTAATAAATTAGATTTTTCGCTTTTAGTAAAGAAAAAAGCTGTTGCATCAGAACTTTGAATGATCTAAAATGTGAAGTCTGATTTTCAATTTCTCTTCTAGTTTCTGAGATCTAAACGGGACAGACAGACAGGCCACACAAAACAAATAGTGTCTTTTCCCCCTTCGGGGGGGGGGGGGCGGTGCTAAAAATGGGTGCAGGCCAAAAAATTATAAAGCCTATTAAATATTTCTAATATAAACTGAAAAGCAGAAGAATAGTTAAAGTGTGTAAATAAGACTATTTGTTAAGGTGGAGATGCTAAGGGCCAATCCCATTGAACTTAATGGATACTAAAATTCTCTGGCCAAAAGAATGTGTGGGGGAGCCTTTAATTGGGGGCTTTAAGATAATTATTATTATTGTTTTAGTTTAGTTTAGTTTTAGTTTTAGGCACATCGGCACAGTATAGGCCATGTCGTGCCCGTAGTCCCTTAAGGACTACTCTCCCTCTATAAAAAGTCAGAGTTCATATAATTAACTCATTAAAATTAAGGTTTATTTACAGTTAAAATAGCATGGTTAAAAATTTGGATATTTTATACAAATCTAGTGTAAATAATATGTGTATACAGACTCACGAATCAGATCCTCGAAGACAACCCCACCTCCCGGATAAAGCCCAGTACCTTCCCAGGGTCGACAGTGTCAAACAGCATTTTTAAGTCAGTGGATATAAGAAACTTCTCCCTGACATCCTGGTATCTGGGGCAGTCAATGAGGATATGCTCCACTGTGAGGCGAGAATCACAACGCTCACAAAGTGGTGGCCCCTCTCTCTTCAGCACGAAAGAGTGTGTGATGTAGGTGTGGCCAATCCTCAGTCTAGACATGGTCGTGCTGCCACGCCTTGTCAGACCCTTAGATATGGGCCGCCACCGGACATCCGCCACGATCTGCCTGAGTTTGTTGTGATTCTCAGCCTCCCATCGGTCCTGCCACTCTTGATAGATGGCAGTGGCAATACTTTGTCTCAGGTCCGAGTAGGGAATTTGGGTTCCTGACACTGTTTGGTTTAGGGCTTTCTTTGCTTCTCTGTCTGCGGCTTCGTTTCCCTCTATGCCTACATGGGAGGGGACCCAGATGAAGGTGACATCCCTATGGCTGGCTGCTATTTGGTCCAACAGCTTTAGACACTTGTATACCAATGGAATGTCAGTCTTCATCCGCCCCAAAGCTTGCAATGCAGATTTGGAGTCGGAGCAGATTATAAATTTCCTCCTTTCTGATGCTTTAACGGCCATAAGTGCAAGCGACAGTGCATGTAATTCGGCCGTAAAGATGGAGCATCCATCAGGGAGTCTACAGGAGATTGTTTTGCTCCGAAAGGAGCAGGCACACGCGACCTTTCCATCCATTTTGGATCCGTCAGTGTAGATGGTGCCACAATCTCCGTAGCTCTCCTGCAGTTCCCTAAAGTGGACTTGCAATAGGGTTGGGTCTGTGTTTTGTTTTGGAAAATTAAGGAGGGACAAATTTAATTTGGGTCTACTAGTTAGCCAAGGAGGGGTTTGTGGGGTTTGTATTTTAGAAATTTGGTCAATGGATGGGGTTAAATTTTGGATGGATTCTCTCATTCGAAGGCCTAACAGCTGTATGACGTTAGGCCTTCGAATGTATAGTTCAACATTTATGGGATTGAATACGGGGTCAAAGGCAGGGTTCGTGGGGTTAGATTTTAGTTTTACTATGTACTGCATTGCAAGCTTTTTCATCCTTATGTCCATGGGGAGCTCTCCAGCCTCCACATGTAGACTCGGAATTGGTGACGTGCGGAACGCGCCGAGACAGAGACGCAGGGCAGCATTTTGGATTGGTTCTAGTATCTTTAGGTAAGACTTCCTTGCTGCTCCATATATAATAGATCCATAATCCAACTTGGATCGGATTAGACTTCGATACAGCAGCAGCAAGGTGTCTCTGTCAGCCCCCCAGTCCGTATGGCTGAGTACTCTAAGTATGTTTAATGACTTTTGACATTTTTTCCTAAGTTCTTTAATGTGGGGGAGAAAATTAAATTTGGAGTCAAGGGTGAGGCCTAAAAATTTTGTAGTTTTTACAACGGGGATTCTTTTTTTGTTTATAAATAATTCAGGATCTGGGTGAAGCCCCCTTAAATTACAAAAATGCATACTAACTGTTTTGGAGTCCGAAAATTTAAAACCATTATCATTTGCCCAATTTTGAATTTTGTTTAGATTTAACTGTAATTTTCTTTCTAAGGTGTTCATATTTTTCCCATAAGTAAAAATGACAAAGTCATCAACATACAGAGAGCACTCTATGCCAGGGGATAGAGCATTAATGATGCTGTTAATTTTAATGTTGAACAGGGTGACTGACAGGATGCTGCCCTGGGGTACGCCCATTTCCTGTTCAAAAGTGTCAGAGGTGGAGGTGCCCACTCGGACCTGAAATTTTCGGTCCTTCAGGAATTCCCCTACAAACCGGGGGAGGTGTCCCTTAAGCCCCATAAGCTCCAGGTCACGTAGAATGCCATGTTTCCAGGTCGTGTCATAGGCCTTTTCAATGTCGAAGAATACAGCCACAAGATGTTCTCGTCTGAGTAGGGCATTTCTGATGTAGGCTTCCAGCCTTACCAGGTGGTCGGTTGTTGTCCGCCCTTGCCGGAATCCACACTGGTATTTGGAGATCAAGTTGTTCCTCTCAAGATACCAGACCAGCCTACTGTTAATCATTCTTTCCATGGTTTTACAGATGCAGCTTGTTAGTGCTATTGGTCGATAGTTAGCTGGGTCAGAGCCGTCTCTTCCCGGTTTAGGTATCGGTATAACTGTGGCTTTCCTCCAGCTGTTTGGGAAAGCGCCTGTTTGCCACACACAGTTATAGACCCCTAGCAGGACTGCCAATGAGGGTTCGGGAAGGTGCTTGAGGAACTGGTAATGGATTTCATCTTCTCCAGGCGCTGTGTCATGTGACTTGTCCAGCGAGTCCCTCAGTTCCTCAAGCGAGAACGGTTTGTTGTAGTCTTCATTGTTCTCTGACCTGAAGTCAATGGGATGTCTTTCCTCCCTGGTTTTGACTTTTTGGAACTCTGGCGTGTAGTGTGCAGTGGATGATTTTTCTGCTATTGAGGATGCAAGGCAGTCAGCTATTTCTCTGGGGGACGTGACAGTTCGTCCTTGGTTTTTCAAATGCCCTATTGCATTTGATTCTTTCCCTTTGATTCGCCTTACTGCCTTCCAGACCGCTCTAGCAGAAGTTTTGGCATCCAGACTGCCGACAAAGCTTCTCCAGGAATTCCTTTTGGCTGACCGTACAGTTTGTCTAGCCTTTGCTCTAGCTATCTTAAATAGCTTTAGGTTTTCCTGGGAAGGGTTCTTTATGAATGCAGCCAGTCGTTTTTTCCTATCGCCAATAGCACTTTTACAAGCTGTATCAAACCATGGTTTGCTGGGCCGTTTTGGATTTGCGGAGGTTAGGGGGACAACTTTCCTGGCAATGTCGAGTAGCTTGGAAGCGAAAATATCAGCTGGGTTCTGCTCATCGAGGATACTTTCTGTGATATCCTCTGAGCATCTTTTTGGAATTGCTCCCAATCGGCCTTGTTCAATTTCCACCGCTGAGGTCGTCCCACTGAGGGGAGATTGTTAGTAATGATAATTGGGAAGTGGTCACTTCCCCGTAGGTCATTACTAACTGACCATTTGAAGTCGTCCAGAAGTCCGGGGACGCAAACGGTGAGGTCAATGCATGTGAGGGATCCAGTTCCTGGGTGCAAGTAGGTCGGTGATGCATCATTGAGTATGCATAAATCATGTTGGAGGAAAATATCCTCCAGCATACGACCTCTTGTGTCAGTACTGTTGGATCCCCACATTGTGTTATGGGCATTGAAATCCCCAAGGATAATATATGGCCGAGGGAGCTGCCTCAACAGGTCCTCCATGTCTGCTGGGTTCAATGGAGCGCCTGGTGGTAGATACAGGCTGCAGCAAGTGATAACCTTGTGTAATGTTATCCTAGCTGCTACGGCCTGTAGTGTGGTCTGTAGTTCTACCCTCTCATGGGGGACGTTGTCCTTCACAAGGATACAGACTCCACCTGATGCTCTTTCTGCATCCTCAACATTCCTGCTGTGAGCAATGTAGCTTCGGAAACTGATGCTATCTTTCAAAAATGTTTCCTGTAAGCAGACAGCTACAGGAGCCTCAGAGTCCATCAGTAGCTGCATTTCTTCGTAATTGGCCTTGAGGCCTCTACAGTTCCACTGTACAATTCTGGAATCCATGGCTTATTCTAGATGACCTACTTGGAGCTATTAGGCTTTGGGAGGCCCCCGGAGGGGGTTCCCTTTATTCCTGAGACTTTTTTGGACTTCTGCTTGGTTGGAGAGGAGGACACCCCTCTCCTGGGGGGAGTCCTTCTCTCTGGAGAGGAGAGATCCCTCTGGTTAGAGCGGAGGCTACATCCTCCTCCCTCACCTCGGGTTTCCTCTCCATTTTGATTTCTCCCCTTAGGGAGTTTGTCAACCTCTGATTCAGTAGAGGTTGGGGTGTCTGACTGGGTTCTCTGAGGAGAACCTGTATCAGTCATGGTGACTCCGGGTTCTCCCGGAGTGTTGGTTTGGACATGCTGTTCGGATCTCCATGCTCTCATCAGTGAGCACAGAGAATCGGTTTTTTAGCATGACCACGGGGCTTTCTGTTTTTTTTCGGAGGAAAGTTCTTGGGCGGAGTTTTCTTCTGAGTTGGAGGAGGAGGAGGGGGTGGGGTCAATGTGTCCGTCTGTGTGGCTATGGATCTTCCTGTCTTAGTCGCAGCCTGGGCGTACGTCTTTGTCAAGCCGAATTGGCCCTTGGGTAGGGCCGATACGGCTGATTTCGCCTGGCTGAAGGTGCATCCATTTCTTGCCTTGTACTCCTGCACGGCAACCTCCTGTTTCCACACAGGGCAGTCCTTGGAGTAGGCTGAGTGGCCAGCGTGACAGTTTGGGCATTTGAACTGGGCTGTGCAGCCCTTGTCCTCATGACCCTCTCCGGCACATCTAGCACACACAGTGTTCCTCTTGCAGACTGCCGCGCCGTGTCCATAGCCCTGGCACTTGAAGCACCTCATAGGGTTAGGAATGTAGGGCCTCACTGGAACTCGTAGGTATCCTGCCTTCACGTACTCTGGCGGTGTCCTAGTTCCGAATGTGAGGATAATAGTGGCGGTCTTGACCTCCTCACCATCCCTGCGCCTTGTAATGCGCCGGGCATGGGTGACTCCTTCAATACCCTCCACTATTTCCTTCTCGGAACATTCCAGCAGGTCCCTAGAGCTGATTACACCTCTGCTGGTGTTCAGACTCTTGTGTGGCATGACTTCCACTTGGAGCTCACAGAGTCTTCTGCATTTCAAAAGCCCATCCGAGTGTACCTTGCTATCTACTTCTACCAGTAGTTCATTGGATCTGTGTAGCTTAGATACACCCTTGGGCTCTCCCACTACCGACTTGAGTCCCTTGTAAATGAAGAAAGGGCTCAATTTGGTCAGGCTTTTCTCCTCCTCTGTACACCTGACCACCAGAAATAATGGCCAGGCAGGACAGCTTTTTGTGGCCTCCTCCTTTCTCGTCTCAATTCGACGTTTCTTGCCAAGACATGGGTCTGTGGCAAGTGATTTTTGTGTTGTTTTTTTATCCATAAGAAAGTGTATATGTTTCGGCACCTGTGCTCCCCACCCGCCATCGAGCCCAACAAGGGGACGGGCCACTCGGATGTCCAGAATGAGCCCGCCAGGGCTACACAGGTGTTATACTCAGTCAGCCGCTGCATCGGACATGTGTCCGATACAGAAGCTGGCTGATTGACCCTCTAGCCACCGCCCTCCAGCATAGGTCGAGGACCTATGCTGGTAGCTCGACATGACCAGCCGGTTGACCCAGAGCGGGCCTTCTGGGCCTCAGGTCTAGGGGAACTTGGAGCCAAAGTATTGTGTTGCGGTGGTCCATCCTCAGATAGTCACCCACTCAAACACCAGGATCTCTTTATCCCCCCTTACCCGTCGCAGTCCACGGCAAACGGACTGGTCCAGGACATTGTGAGGTTTTAGAAGATAAGGAGACAGGGTGATGGTTAATGAAGGCAGACTGAGAGTAAGAGGAGGCAGACAAAATGATAGAAAAGAAGTAGGGCACTTTTGAGCTCCAAAAGTGCTAAGGAAAGAGGAGCGCAGTTTAACGTCATGTCTCAGGGACGCATTATTGTTTTAAGTAACGCAAAAAAGAAGAGATGGATTGAGCATTTCCAGGAGCTGCTAAACAGACCTTCACCTGTAAACCCACCAGAAATACAGCCAGCTACAAGAGACTTACCTATCAAGTGCAGTGCACCCACCAAGGAAGAAATTCGCAGAGCAATCAAACAATCAAAGAATGGCAAATCTGCAGGACCTGACAGCATCCCAGTTGAAGCACTAAAGGCAGACATTGAAACAAGTGTGAAGTTACTCTACCCTCTCTTCTGCAAGATATGGGAAAATGAAGAAGTGCCACCAGAATGGAAGGAGGGCTACCTCATCAAACTCCCAAAGAAAGGCGATCTTAGTTCCTGCTCCAACTATTGAGGGATAACGCTACTGTCCGTTCCAGGGAAAGTGTTTAATCGCATCCTGTTAAACCGAATGAAGGATGCTGTAGACTCACATCTCCGTGACCAACAAGCCGGCTTTCGAAAGGAGAGATCATGCACAGATCAGATAGCAACACTGCGCATAGTTTTGGAACAGTCTATGGAATGGCACTCCCCTCTCTACGTCAGTTTTATAGATTATGAAAAGGCATTTGACAGTGTGGACAGACAGACCCTCTGGAGACTGTTAAGACACTATGGAGTGCCTGAAAAAATTACTAACATCATCAAGAAGTCATATGAAGGGATGACTTGCAGAGTAGTGCATGGCAGACAACTGACAGAGGCATCTGAAATCCAAACAGGAGTGAGACAAGGCTGTTTACTCTCTCCCTTCTTATTCCTACTAGCCATAGATTGGGTCATGAAGACAGCAACAGACCAGAAGCGAAACGGTATACAGTGGACACTGTGGAAACAGTTAGATGATCTTGACTTTGCAGATGACTTAGCTCTTCTTTCTCACACACAGCAGCAGATGCAGGAAAAGATAAATATTGTTGCAGACAATTCCGCTAGAATGGGTCTTACCATAAACAGAGGAAAGAGCAAGGTGTTCAAAATAAAGGCATCAAAGTTCAAACACTACACCCATTATAGTCCAAGGTGAGGCGCTGGAAGAGGTGGAAAGCTTCACCTATCTAGGCAGCATTATAGATCACCATGGCGGAACAGATGCAGATGTCAAAACCCGCATTGGTAAAGCTCGAGCAGCCTTCCATCAGCTGAAGAACACCTGGGGATCTAGGGAATTAAGCACCACCACCAAGATAAGGCTATTTAACACCATTGTTAAGCCGATACTACTTTATGGAGCAGAGACCTGGAAAACCACCGTCACCACCATCATAAAAATCCAGGTATTCATCAACACCTGCCTGAGGAAGATTATTATGATCCACTGGCCAGACAAGATCTCGAATGAGGAACTGTGGCAAAGAACAAAACAGCAGTCCATTGAAATAGATATCCTTCAGAGACGCTGAAGATGGATAGGTCACACCCTGCGCAAGCCGACATCCAACATAACAAGGCAAGCCCTAACCTGGAACCCCCAAGGAAAGAGGACGGCCCAGGAACACATGGCGCCGCAATCTGGAAACAGAAGCCAAGCAGATGGGCAAGACATGGGGACAGTTGGAGAGACTCGCCAAGAACCAAGATGCCTGGAGGAAGCTGGTTGGTGGCCTATGCCCCAGTAGGGACCACAGGCTGAGATGTGATGATGATGATGAAACTATGAAAGGATGATATGTTAACCAACAATAATATTATATTTGCAGATAATTGTTAAAAAAAAAGTACCTGAGTTCAATTAATTCCTTTTCTTTTTTCTGAAGTTCTTTTTTGGCTGTCACATACAGAGAAGAAATATTTTTGGTAAGTTGGATTTTTAGAGCTTCAAGTTTTTTGTTTTCTGTTATCAATCTTTCATTTTCTAAGCGTAGTTTGCTCAACTCATGATCACTCTGAAATTTTAAAAAAGAAATATTTAAAAAAAAAGAGAAATAATAAACGAAAAAAATTCTTGCTTATATTGAGTAAAATGTGTGTGATTATAGTGAGAGGTTACTGGCTGTGCTTGTTTATGTTAGACAGGGTGTGCTTTGTGTGAAGAGCACTGTTCTATCACTAACATATTTCTCATTTTTGCAAGACCTATCTCCTATTAGTTTTTTTTTTACATAAAAATACACCACTTTTAAAACAATACATAAATGAAAGGTAGATAGATATATATTTTTGATAATCATGAAAATGTTACACTCGTCACCAACATGCGTCAAACATCTATAATCGTCAAACATCTATAATCGACAGACAACTCAGAAGACTAAACATTGATGTGGCCTGTCTGCAAGAAACCAGACTGGCAGACAGTGGATCTCTTACAGAAAGCAATTATTCTACTGGCATGAAAAACCAGACCAAAGCCCTATAATACATGGCTATTCAATAAGAAACAGTCTCATCCCCTGCATTGCAATGTTTCCCATTGGCAATGAAAGAGTAGCTCACATGAATTTTGCATCACCGCAAAGTTAATATAATGTGTGCTTACTCACCAACCCTTGCTGCACCGGAAGAGGACAAAGACAGATTCTTTCAAGCTCTAGAGGATGTAATTAATAAAAGTATTCTTAAGTCCGAGCACCTCTATAATAATGGAGACTTTGATGCCTGTGTTGGTGATGAAAATGATGCATGGCCACTGTTGTGTGTTTATATTTCTTGTTGTGTGTTGTGAACTGATCTGTTCTAGTGTGTCAAAATGTGATGAGTACTCAAGGTTTCCTTTTGCCTATGCATGTCCCGACATGTCTACTCAAACAGTAATTAGATGCTTCACAAACTTATTCAGCATTTTTGGCACGCCCTCTTATATACATTCAGACCGGGGATCAGCCTTCATGACTGAAGAGCTACGATCTTTCCTCAGAGGTAAAGGCATAGTAACAAGCAGAACCTCATCATATAATGCCAAAGGAAATGGACAAGTTGAAAAGTTGAATTCAACTCTCTGGAAGTCAATTCTTCTTGTCGTCAGGTCAAGAGGGCTACCTATTACACAATGGGAGCTAGCCCTAAACGACGCTCTCCATTCAATTAGATCTCTACTATGCACTGCTACAAACATGACACCTCACGAAAGACTATTTGCCTACAAAAGAATGTCCGCCTGTGGTGTCTCTCTGCCGACTTGGCTATCTGTTCCAGGGCCTGTCCTAATGAGAAGGCATGCGAGGCAAAGCAAATATGAGCCGCTGGTAGATGAAGTGGAACTTATTGAAGCTAATCAGAACTATGCCCACATACGTCTTCCAAATGGATGGGAAGAAACTGTATCACTACACCATTTGGCTCCGAGAGGCGACTCATCTTCAGAGACCGTAGTACATGATTTCGCTCCAAGAGACTTTGAGACATCTTCTGAGGTCTTTCAACATCAACTGGCTCCTGGTAACACTGAGACTTCTCCGGGTATCTCCCAACACTCAGTGGCTTCTAGAGGTGACATAGAGACATCTGCAGAGAACATGGTTCCGCCTGCTTTAAAAGCAGAGGAAAACATTATTGAAAACGGACAAAATTCACCTGCCAGAGATACGCCCTTACAGCACACGTATAATCTCAGAAGTAGAGCGAAAAGAAACTAAACGGGGGGTGAATGTTGTGTGTTTATATTTCTTGTTGTGTGTTGTGAACTGATCTGTTCTAGTGTGTCAAAATGTCATGGTGTCCTGGTCAGCTTGTGTGTGTGTGTGTACTGTGTTATTGTGAACTGTTTGGTCATTCTTGTTCAATAAAACCTAGAGTCTAGACATGCCTTCTAGTTGTGTTACATTAGGTTACTACAGCCACAATGCTTGGGACCTCTGTCAGGGGGAGATATGACGAGAGTGAATATGTTATTTTGATATTTTGGTATGATTGTTATATCCCCTAGTTGTGAATGTGAATAGTGAATGCCAGGTGTTGCAGGTGTTAGGAACTGAATGATTAGTCGAACCCTGACATCTGGAGGCTTTGTCTGGGCACAGGTACCGTGTCTGTTGTACCTGTCATTTGTCAATGAGAAAATAAAGTATAGACAACACAAGCAGCGAAAAGGATATCGATATTTTAAGCTTCGTCCGGTCAGGTGTATCATTTATTATACCTGCCAGTTGCCTACTACTAAAGTTGGATGCAAAGCAAACTATATTTGTATGTGTCACCTAATAATTGTTTACATTTTTTGAGCACACTGAGAACACATAGGAACGTTTTCCATTACGTCAAGTCTATCAAGCAATTTTCCCGACAAGTTTGACGGGTGACTAGTTTGACATTATAGCTTGAACCCCGTATTGTTACCAGAGTTAAAAAAGAGTTACTATTTTAAATGGAATGTAAAAATCAGTGAACACGACATTAAAGTATAAACTAGTAAAGCCAGTCTAAAAGACTAGCCGCATGACGTCACATAGCGCTATAGTTTGAATTTGTTCACGGGTTGACCTAAGTTCACCCTGACTTCACACGAAACTGAATGAATTTTTTTTATTCCACTATTGTATATTTTGTCAACGTAGATAACACCTTGAACTAAACACAGATGGGAATATTACTTATTGCTACTTTTCAAGTCGATTATATGGAAAGGGAAAAATATTGTGTTTATCGTATCGAACTATTTGGATTGAGTACCTCCTCATCACTTGTGTATTTTGATATGCCGTATATTATTGGAGTGCCTTCTCGTTTCTTGTTTATTTTGACAAATCGAATATTGTGGACTACTTATCCGATTGGAGTATTATATTGTCAAGTATCAAACTATTTGGTTTTGGTTTTATTATTATAGCTTTTATATAGCGCTACTTTCATGCTTATAGCATGCTCAGAGCGCTTTGGTCCAATCTCATTTGTGGAACAGGTGGGGGGAAGGGGTATCTAGGAGTTGGTTTCCCGTGCTGCCTTTGGGCGCTCAGTATACACAACTCTGCCCGAGTCGGGTGTCGAACCTCGAGCCCCCTTCTAGGTAGCCAAGCAAGCCAAGCTCAAGCCGCACTTGGCCTCTCGACCACGCTTTCCACAAGAGTTTTAGGCACATCGGCACAGTTTAGGCCATGTCGTGCCCGTAGTCCCTTAAGGACCATTGTGCCTCTACACAGCAAGAGCCAAATCCTATACAATTAAATAATTAAAATCAAGGTCTATTCATAATTAAAATAGTAAGAGTGGTAAAAATTTAATAATTTGATAAAAATCTGGTGTAAATAGTACATGTCCATAAACTCACAAATTAGATCCTCGCAGACAACCCCACCTACCGGATAAAGCCCAGTACCTTCCCAGAGTCCTCACTATCGAACAGTGTTTGTAAGTCAATGGCTCTAAAATATTTTTCCCCGACATCCTGGTATCTGGGGCAGTCAATAAGGATATGTTCCACGGTGAGGCTAGAGTCACAACACTCACAAAGTGGGGGCCCCTCTCTCTTCAGCACAAAAGAGTGTGTGATGTAGGTGTGGCCAATCCTAAGTCTAGACATGGTCGTGCTACCACGCCTTGTCAGACCCTTAGATGTGGGTTGCCACCGGACATCCGCCACTATCTGCCTGAGTTTGTTGTGAGTCTCAGCCTCCCATCGGTCCTGCCACTCTTGATAGGTGGCAGTGGCTATACTTTGTCTCAGGTCCGAATAGGGAATTCGGGTTCCTGACACTGTTTGATTTAGGGCTCTCTTTGCTTCTCTGTCTGCGGCTTCTTTTCCCTCTATGCCTACATGGGAGGGGACCCAGATGAAGGTGACATCCCTATGGCTGGCTGTTATTTGGTCCAACAGCTTTAGGCACTTATGTACCAATGGAATGTCAGTCTTCATCCGCCCCAAAGCTTACAAAGCAGATATGGAGTCGGAGCAGATTATACATTTTTCTCCTTTTTGATGCTTTAACGGCCATAAGTGCAAGCGACAGTGCATGCCATTTGGCCGTAAAGACTTAGCATCCATCAGGAAGTCTACGGGAGATTGTTTTGTTCCGAAAGGAGCAGGCACACGCGACCTTTCCATCCATTTTGGATCCGTCAGTGTAAATGGTGCCACATTCTCCATAGCTCTCCTGTAGTTCTTTAAAGTGGACTTGTAATAGGGTTGGGTCTGTGGTTTGTTTTTTAGCGGCCCCCGAAAGGGGAAAAGACGCTATTAGTTTTGTGTGGCCTGTCTGTCCGTCTGTCCCGTTTAGTGCTCAGAAAGTAGAAGAGATAATGAAAATCTGACATCACGATAATATAGATCATTCAAAGTTCTGATGCAACGGCTACTTTTTTTTTTCTAAAAGTTCAAAATCTAATTTTTAAAAATATTTTATGCAAGCAGTATTTAAAGAGAAAAAACCTAATTAGTATGCAATATAAATGAAACCTAATTTAAGACAATTAAAAATCTAATACATAGTAACACATTTCACGTTTTACTTTGTTCAAACCTTAGAGCATTTACTTTCTAAGTAATTAACTCATAAAAGAGGTGTGGCAGTTGCCTTGAACATCGGCTTTACAGGGCTAACGTTGAGAGATCAAAGCACGGAAGATGTATATTTCTGTCGTTTATCT
>JADKLZ010005243.1:11029524-11054672 GCA_021533235.1 Biomphalaria straminea | reverse complement strand
CAGCGACAAAGAGAGTTTGTGTGATACACAAACTCAGAGGCGGCCCCCGTTGAGAGATCAAAGCACGGAAGATGTATATTTCTGTCGTTTATCTTTGATATAATTTTTTTAAAATGAACTTTTAGCAGCGACAAAGAGAGTTTGTGTGATACACAAACTCAGAGGCGGCCGCCGTTGAAAGATCAAAGCGGGTAGGAAAGGGTTGATCTCTCAACGGCGGCCGCCTCTGAGTTTGTGTATCACACAAACTCTCTTTGTAATCTTGTTTTTTTTAAATTAAGGAGTGATAAATTTAATTTGGGTTTATTAGTTAGCCATGAGGATTTTGTGGGGTTTCTATTTTAGAAATTTGGTCAAAGGGTGGGATTAAATTTTGGACGGATTCTCTCATTCGAAGCCCTAAAGGCTGTATGACGTTAGGCCTTCGAATGTATAGTTCAACATTTGTGGGATTGAATATGGGGTCAAAAGCAGGGTTCGTGGGGTAGAATTTTAGCTTTACTATGTACTGCATTGCAAGCTTTTTCATTCTAATGACGAATGTAGGGCCTCACTGGAACTCGTAGGTATCCTGCCTTGACGTACTCTGGCGGTGTCCTAGTTCCAAATGTGAGGATAATAGTGGCGGTCTTGACCTCCTCACCATCCCTGCGCCTTGTAATGCGCCGGGCATGGGTGACTCCTTCAATACCCTCCACTATTTCCTTCTCGCAATATTCCAGTAGGTCCCTAGAGCTTATTACACCTCTGCTGGTGTTCAGATAAATAGTTCGGCACCTGTGCTCCCCACCCGCCATCGAGTCCAACAAGGGGACGGGCCATTCGGATATCCGGAATGAGCCCGCCAGGGCTACACAGGTGCTATACTCAGTCAGCTGCTGCATCGGACATGTGTCCGATTTAGTAGCTGGCTGATTGACCCTCTAGCCACCGCCCTCCAGCATAGGTAGCTCGGCATGACCAGCCAGCCGATTGACCCAGAGCGGGACATCTGGGCCTCAGGTCTAGGGGAACTCGGAGCCAAAGTATTGTGTTGCGGTGGTCCATCCTCAGATATTCACCCACTCAAACACCAGGATCTTTTTATCCCCCCTTACCCGTCGCAGTCCACGGCAAACGGACTCGTCCAGGAAATTGTGAGGTTTTAAAAGATAAGGAGACAGTGATGATTAATGAAGGCAGACTGAGAGTAAGAGTAGGCAGACAAAATGAAAGAAAAGGAGTAGGGCACTTATGAGCTGAGCAACGGCGCCTGGTGACTACATATGCCCAACCTGCGATCGCAGCTGTGTATCTAGGATAGTCACACAAGAATTTGCAAAGGGAAAAGATCGTCTCTCGAAACGTAAAATGCCACAGACATATATATATATATATATATATATATATATATATATATATATATAACTAATTTTTGGGCTTTCTGACAATTTGTTAAGACAGTCAACAGAAACCATGTACATACATATCTTTATAAATAGGCAGTGGTTCATGTTATTAAATAGTGGCATGATGCACTGTGACTTACATATTAATGCAAAAGTTGGGCCCAAGGCCTTCAAGACCCTTGTCACGAGCAAAGAATTTCTTACAGAGGTTACTTCTGAGAGGCTATTCTGTTTGAAGCGCCCCAGTCAGATAGATGATTTTTTGATCTTTTTCATAAGTGAGAAAAATATAGAAAATCCTGACCAAATATACACAGGCAACAACCATTTTGTATAGAGAAAAGTGGGATAGTGGTTATTGGCAGCTTTTAATCTATAACTTCTGTTGGGTTTGGGTTTTAGGCACATCGGCACAGTATAGGCCTTGTCGTGCCCGCAGTCCCTTAAGAACTACTCTCCCTCTATAAAAAGGTCAAAGTTCATACAATTAACTTATTAAAATCAAGGTCTATTTACAGTTAAAATAGTACATGTAAAAATTAAAATATTTGATAAAAATTAAGTGTAAATAGTACGTGTCTACAGACTCAGATATCAGATCCTCGCAGACAGACCCACCTCCCGGATAAAGCCCAGTATGTTCCCAGGGTCGACAGTATCAAACAGTATTTGTAAGTCAGTGGCTGTAAAAAACTTCTCCCTGACATCCTGGTATCTGGGGCAGTCAATAAGGATATGCTCCATAGAGAGGGGAGAGTAACAACACTCACAAAGTGGGGGCTGCTTTTGTGGGGGCTGCTCTTTCTTCAGCACAAAAGAGTGTGTGATGTAGGTGTGGCCAATCCTAAGTCTAGACATGGTCGTGTTACCAAGCCTTGTCAGACCCTTAGATGTGGGCCGCCACCGGACATTAAGGAGGGATAAATTTAATTTGGGTTTTTTAGTTAGCCAAGGAGGATTTTGTTGGGTTTCTATTTTAGAAATTTGGTCAATGTGTGGGGTTAAATTTTGGATGGATTCTCTCATTCGAAGGCCTAACGGCTGTATGACGTTAGGCCTTCGAATGTATAGTTCAGCATCTGTGGGATAGAATACGGGGTCAAAAGCAGGGTTCGTGGGGTTGGATTTTAGCTTTACTATGTACTGCATTGCAAGCTTTTTCATCCTTATGTCCATGGGGAGCTCTCCAGCCTTCACATGTAAACTTGGGATTGGTGACGTGCGGAACGCGCCGAGACAGAGATGCAGGGCAGCATTTTGGATTGGTTCGAGTATTTTCAGATAAGACTTCCTTGCTGCTCCATATATCATGGATCCATAATCCAACTTGGATCATTTTGTTCCTCTCAAGGTACCTGTCAAGGAAGTCCAGAAAGAGATGGCGCCCAGAGCAGGGGCTCCGTGGATCCCTAGATCAACAGAAAGGCTTTTATCTATTGACCAGGCCTGGACAATGGGGCTCTTCACCCCCTGTCCTGTCTGAGGGCTCCTAACGGTAGACAGCCATGTGGGCTAACGGACCCGACTGTGCCGTGTACACAGCAGTTCCGCCCCCGTTCCTGGACCCCACCCGCTATAGGTGGCCGAGGACGGAAACCACTACGAGGAGTTTGTCTCATGTTCCTATACTGTTACCGCCACTGTTCCGTGCGAGGGCCACCACTCCAGCTAACGGGACACTGATGACGACCCCCTTTGTGGAACGGCGTGGCGGACGTTTTGGACTGGGTTGTAGGTAACTTGGTACCAGACCAGCCTACTGTTTATCATTCTTTCCATGGTTTTGCAGATGCAGCTTGTTAGTGCTATTGGTCGATAGTTAGCTGGGTCAGAGCCGTCTCTACCCGGTTTAGGTATCGGTATAACTGTGACTTTCCTCCAGCTGCTTGGGAAAGCGCCTGTTTGCCACACACAGTTATAGACTCTTAGCAGGACTGCCAATGAGGATTCGGGAAGGTGCTTGAGGAACTGGTAGTGGATTTCATCTTCTCCAGGCACTGTGTCATGTGAATTGTCCAGCAACTCCCTCAGTTCCTCAAGCGAGAACGGTTTGTTGTAGTCTTCATTATTCTCTGACCTGAAGTCAATGGGATGTCTTTCCTCCCTGGTTTTGACTTTTTGGAACTCTGGCGTGTAGTGTGCAGTGGATGATTTTTCTGCTATTGAGGATGCAAGGCAGTCAGCTATTTCTCTGGGGGACGTGACAGTTCGTCCTTGGTTTTTCAAATGCCCTATTGCATTTGATTCTTTCCCTTTGATTCGCCTTCTGTTGGACGACACCTGAGTTTCTGTGATAGCATAAAATGTCCTTCTAATCTTGTTTGTGTTTGTTAATAGCTCTGCAGGCTATATGGAAATCTTCAGCTCTATAGTGACAAACCGTTTGTATTGAATAGGAGATTTAGAAATAAGTGATAGTGTTATGTGCAGAGTTTGAGCATATCCACTTAAATAGTAAGCAATACAGAACCATCTAAAGCTCTTAATCATGCCAAGAAATGTTGATTTCAGAACAGTGACAAGAATGCTTTTTTTCCAAATAGTTTTCAACTATGATTAGATTAGAGATGCAAAAGCTAGTCATATTCGACAAAAAATCGAAACTTCTGATTCTTCAAAGGAGCTATTTAGGATCACCGCTGAAATGTAAGGGGGGAGCAAATAACGAACGTTTGCCATCATCCATCCCAGAATCTTAACTTCCCGATTCCTTCAATACATTCTTCATTGGCAAGATTGAGCAGATCAGAAATGACATGCCCTCCCTCTCACTCTCAGCAGAGATTGACCATTCTCCAATTTTTCAAAATTCTCATTTTTGCGAGTTTCAGCGTGTATCTCCTCCTGTACGAGGCCGTAGGCAGAGCCGCGTGGGGGCCCCTCTTATACCTATGCTGTCCCAGCGAACCCGTGCAAGGGAGCATCACAGAGCGTATGGCCCCCGTTAGGGAACGAATCACTGGGGGTTTTGGACTATTTGGCGAGCCTTTAGTTGCATCCCTACCACGTGCAATGAACAGCGTCTCCACCGTGTCTGTGCAAGCCCGCCGAGGGTTATATGCGCTACCGTTCTTAGCCTATCCACTTCCCTAAATGGACGTTTCCACGGAGGTGCCACGCTGAGGCGACAGTAGCTAAAGTTCCTCCGGCGTGTATCTGAAGATTATGTCAAAAGTACTGTTTTAAAGATGCCAAATAAGTCATGTGACCTTGATCCCATTCCAACTTCCTTGCTCCTTGAATGTGTTAGATGAGTTTGTACCCACAATTACTAACATTGTGAACCCGGAATGTCTAAAAAAAAAAAATATCGCCCGGTATCAAATCTCCCCTTCCTGTCAAAGCTTCTGGAGCGCATCGTGTTAGCGCAAGTACTTTCTCATCTTGAACAGTACTGTCTCTTGGAAGAATTTCAATCTGCATATAGGAAGTGCCATAGCACAGAGACAGCAGTGGTCAGGGTACTAAACGACTTACTTCACAATTCCGACATAGGCCACATATCAATTCTTTCCATGCTGGACTTGTCTGCAGCTTTTGATACGCTTGATCGTGAAATTATGATGGCCAGATTCTCTGCCACTTTTGGTTTAGCAGGAATCGTCCTAAGGTGGCTTGGATTCTACCTGACTGAATGCACCCAAGGTGTCGTTGTTAATGGGACAGAATCAACAAGCTTACTATTGAAGTATGGGGTACCCCAAGGATCAGTTCTAGGCCCAGTACTGTTCACTATGTATACATATCCACTCAGTGGTGTCATACTGCCAACAGGCATCTTATACCTCTTTTTTTGCCGATGACTCAGTTATACATTCCTCAGTACCCTCAGATGTGTCGCATCTGGCAGAGAAAATCAGTGGTACCGTTGCAAGGGTGAGCGATTGGATGGTTGAGAATAAGCTCAAGATGAATGAAGACAAGACAGAAATAATTAAGACTGGCACTCGGAACAACTTCTCAAAAGTCGGGAGCACAGATTCTCTTTTTATCACGAACTGCCAGGTTTCTTATGTCCATGTAGAGCGGAATCTTGGAGTTTTCTTTGACTCAACACTATCTTTCGACCCACACATAAGGCAGCTCTGCAAGGGTCTTATTCTGCAGCTGCGCAGATTAGGCAAGATTCGACCATATCTAACAACGGAGTCAACAAAAACGCTATCTGTGGCATTCATACTCTCCCGCCTTGACTATTGCAACGCCGTACTAGCAGGTATACCCGATGACAAAAAAAGCCAAGCTGCAACGTATTCAGAACAACGCCGCACGAATAGTTCTTAAAAAAACAAGACGTGATTCTGCTACTACGCTCTTGCGCACGCTCCATTGGCTTCCTGTGAAAGCAAGAATCGATTACAAGGTCGCCACACTTTGTCAACAGTGTATATACAAAAATGAGATGCCCCTGTGCCTTAGCGAACTGCTTACTCCATATGTTCCTCAGAGAGCCCTACGCTCAATGGACTCAGCGCTTTTAGTGGTGCCACGTTTCTCCCTCAAAAGCTACGGTATGCGGGCTTTTTCAGTTCACGGACCAAAGGTTTGGAACTCGCTCCCAATTGATCTCAGACAGACAACATGCTTCACCACTTTTAAGAAGAACATTAAGACCTATTTGTTTAGAACTTTTTTAGATTAGTTTGTCGTGTCCTATGTCTGTGTTTGTAATGTTTCTACAGCGCCTTGAGCCTACATTTTGTTTGTTAACAGCGCTTTATAAATAAAATTATTATTAAATTGAGTTTATTGCAAAAACTGTGACTTTGTTTTTAGATGGTTTCAATTTATCTAGATAATCATCACACGGCTCACTGAAAATGAGTTCTGGCCTTCCATTAGTGACATTGTGAGGAGTGAGGGAAAATAGAGGAACATATTAGAAAGGGGACTGTGCATGCAATGTCACTTGACCTTTTCTTTTATAGGGCACTAAGATGGGTGGAAGAATTTCTTGCCAGGACAGTATGGGAGGAGTAGGCATTCCAGTCCTGTAACAAAGAAGAGGTCATCTCATCTCTTTTCAAGTGAGAGAGGAAGATGTTGGCCCTGGGTGGTTAGTCATTCGAGTGGTCATATAAATTTTCAGTCTGCAAAATGGGATGACAATTTATCATGGAATCAATAATATCTATCAACTTATTAATAACGGACAGAGCTTGACTGAAAAGTAAGAGAAGAGATTGCAACGCAAAATAACTTTCTTTCAATGTTTTAGTTTTTTATTTCAGAATAACTGAGCTAGCCATGTACAGAGTTGCTTTTTTTTTAAAAGCAACCAGCAGGAATAGTTGCTTTACATCAGTGTTTCTCAAACCTTTATCAGTGGAATCCCCCTAAAGGCCTAAAAAGTAACGTGCCCCCTTCAGACCTCGCGATCTATATAAAGGCCTAAATGAAATTTAAAAATGTGTTCGTTGCCCCCCCCCCTTTCCAGCTAGCTGTGGACTGGGAGAATTGCTATAGACTTAGAGAATGGCGTTGGAGGGTTTTTAGACAGTAATAAAAAAGAAAGAAACTTGAAGACATAAATTTAATTCTTACTGGAACTAGTATTGGATGTGCAGGAGGTTCTATTCTCACTCCATCCAGCAAGAGGGTCTGGGGAGTGCTGTAAGCTCCCTTAAAGGGGTCATGGGGGCAAAGTATTTTCCTGCGTTCTGAACATCAAAATTGTTTCTCATGGTGTCTACAAAGTCTTTCCTCATAGTAAAAAGAGCCCAAATAAAAAGTGTTAAATTAAAAAGGGGTGGCACTGAACAATATTGAAGTGTGTTTTTTTTTTTTGTTTGTTTGCAATAAGAGAGCACTATTCATCCTGGAACAAAGTTGCAAGTCTTATTAAATGTTACTAATAAAGAGACAGCCCTGACCATTACTATTATGAGAAGGACATTTGAGTTAACAATACTGATGTACGCCTTATTATCACAAGATAGTATTAACAATACTGATGTATGCCTTATTATCACAAGATAGTATTTGTCTTATTCTTGTCGCTGACCTTTTTTTTTCCCACAACATTTGCTAACAGTCATTGCACAACAGTTGGAAAAATGTCAATCATTCTAACATAAGAATCATGTCTGTGAAGACATTCAAAAATGTCTTCTTGTAAGTTTTGAGTTGAAAAGGTACACATATTAATAGGTCCTTATTAGATGATAAAACAACTTCACATACCGGTCCTTAAAATATTTCAATTATACTTTATTTTAACAAGATTTAAGTTGATTGATTAATTATTACAATAAAATATTTAATTTAAAAATAAATTGACAATCTTAGCCCCTCCCCCTTTTATAAGCCAGGACATTATGTCCCTTGTTTCAAATTTATATTTAGGCAATGAAATCTTAAACTGCAGCTGAATTCTCACTTCTACCTAAAGTATATTTTGTGAAAGACATTATAAATGTGATTGAATACATTTATGAATTACAGGTATTGAGAATCAAGCTGCAACAGGGATGAAACTGAGGGAAAATTAAAGTAAAAAAGGTGCAAAGAGGAAAAGTTAAGCACAAATTTAGAACATTTAGGAAAAGTAACAAAGATGGCTGACCAATGAACTTTTTCAGAATTGCCAAGGATTTTTCAGATATTTTCCTGATTATTTTAGTTTCTTTGTATCTCTGCTTTATTAATAAAAAAATATTTTGTACTTCATTATTCTGATTTAGATGATCAATCTGAGAACTAAAACTTTGTTCCATCACTTAACATGTGTACAGGTCACGTTCAGATTATTGTACTTACTTCAGCAGGCAAAATCTTGTAATATGGAACTTGATAAAACCTCTATTAATAGTGACTTAGTCATTTGAGATGCAAATCAAAAAAAGATCCTGGTTAAGGGTATGCATAAATCTACTCAGAGTATTTAAAATTCTAATGATATGATACCGTATTCTAATGATCTAAAAAGATCTAGACTTAGAAGACAGTGCACAAAATGTTCCAGAATGTCTATGAATCTAAAAAAAACTCTTTAATGAATAGGAGTACAGGTGAAATACCCAAAGACACAATCCAAGATAATAATTGTCTAGCCAAATTCAATTTTTTTCATTTTGAAAATTTATAGCATTTAAACTTTTCCAGTATGACCAATAACTATTGATTCTTTTCCCAAAAATATACATATATGCAGATCATCTGTGTGTGATAAGCTTAGACTCCAGACCTAAAACCTTTGGTGTTAATGTGTTTGGTTCCAGGGCCAGCCTTAAGGCACTGCAACCTATGTGACTGCAGTGGGCCTCACACTTTCATAGGCCCCGCGCTAACTCTAGTTGTAAATTATTGAATAAAACCATTTTAACTTATAACAGCGTTCTCAAGGCCTCTTGATTTTTCCTGAGCTCCTGGAAATCTCCTGAATTTATTAAAATAATAAAACTAGTCATCCCATGGTGTAGCATACGCCGTTATTTTGCAAGGCCGGTCTTAGGCTATGCGACCGCAGTGGGCCCTGCACTTTCAAAGTACCCGCGCTAATTCTAGGTGTAAATTATTTAACTATTTTATAACTTATAACAGAATTCCTACAGTCTCCTGATTTACCAGGAGCTCCTGGAAATCTCCTGAAATTGCAAAATATACGAAAAAGTCATGGAAATCTCCGGAAATTATGAAATCTTTTAAAAAAAAATAATTCCTGAAATATATAAACAAAAATTTTTTGTCATTTTGGGGTGTCATTCAAAATAGAAAACTCCAATCCAATCCTATGGCCTGTAGGTCGATGAAAAAAAAACGGCATTGTGTGATGTGTATTTGGCTTCTTTTGAATATGTCTAGGGGATGATTATTTTTGAAATTGTCACACACTGACCCATCAGCAGATAAAGCAGATACGCAACAAGACAAGCTATGAAAGAGAGATACAAATGTTTGAAATTAAAGAATACTTATTTGCATAAATATTTACATAGAAGAATAAAAGGGGGAGGGTTTGCATCTAACTCTAAGCAATACTATACTTAATCATCACTCTTGCACTTAATGAGAGAATATGTCACTTTATCCTTGGTACTTAGCTGGTTGTCCTGCTTGGGTCGCAGCTGGTTGTATCCTGGCTGGGGGTGGCGCTCTAGCGGGTAGATGGAGTTTCAATCCAAAGATCTTATATCTGTGGTGGGCACAGTAGGGCGGGTGGCCGGCTACCATGGGCACAAGTGTACTGCGGGCAGAACTGATCTGACGTGGGCAGCATCATTGGCAGGATAAGTCAAGTAAGTTGGCGAGGTTTGGCAAAGCTATGACGTCTCACACAGAACGGGTTCTATAGGGACGTCGTACCTAATAGACTGACAGGTAGGCTGTCAAATAGGGAGCCAATTTGAGCCCGTAGCGCCAAGTGGGTTACTAAGTAGTGACTTATAGCACTGAAAAGCACTAAATAGATAGGTGATACTAATAGTAGATTCAAAAAGGCAGTTGACTGCTAAATATGCAAATGGTGCTCAATAGGAGATCTGAGTAGACCAGTGATGCCCAAAATACGGCCTGCAGGCCAGATCCGGCCCGCGACGTGGTTTCATCCAGCCCGCCGAAACGTCTGAACAGAGTGTAGAAAATGCGCCCCCCCTTTTTTTTTTATATTGTTGAAAAATGTATCTTATCTAAGTTAGGGTCCTGACCTTTCCCTGATGGATGGGTACCATGACATCTAATATTTCTACATTTACAAAATGGGAGAGCCCAAGAAGCTACAAGTAGACTCTAAATTTAGAATCTACCATAAAAAGGAAAAGATCAGAAGTTGTTTGTGGAACATGATAATAAGCCAGCATATCTGTTTTTTAAAGAAAGTGAGGCTGTTTAAAAAAAAACATATAATATAAACGGCATTAAAAAACAAATATAGCTGCATTCTTGGTTTCTTATCTTATACAATACAGACGTAGATGATTACGTCCTACACGTCATGCATATTAACCAATGACTTAAATTCTGCCAAGTCACTGGTTTTCCTGGCTAGCTCAGGCAATCCATTCCATGCTCTAATAGCGCTAGGGTAGAAGGAGCTTTTGTACAAATTTGTCCTAGCATATGGGACGAGGAATGTGCCTTTTTCTTTGTGTCTTTCTGAGTATTTTATTAAATTTTGTTTTTGAATTTGAAGATTATGGTTAAGTGTTTTATGTATAATTGCTACTTTACTTTTGAGTCTTCTGTCCTGAAGGCTTTCTAAACTCTAGTCAAATGTGAATATTGATTTGTTATGAATCTCACTGCTCTATTTTGTGTCTGTTCTAGTTTCTTAATGTTTTCTTGAGTTGAGGGGTCACAAACAGAGGATGCATATTCTATTATTGGCCTAACCAAGGTTAAATAACATTTTAGTTTTATGTTCTTATTTGATTTATAGAATTTTCTTTTAATAAACCCTAATGCTTTGTTTGATTTTTTTTATTGTTTCATCAATATGGGGATTCCATGACAGTTTTTCATTTATTATAACATCTAGGTATTTTGCGTTTTTAGTCTGTGTTACTGGTTTACCATGAATAAAATAATTGGAATTAATTTGTTTTAGTTTTTTTGTTACTCTTAATAACTGACATTTTTCTGGTTGGAAAGACATGCTCCAATTTGATTCCCATTTTTGTAATTCATCTAATTCTCTTTGTATAATTTCTGTATCTTGTGTTGTTTTTATTGTTCTGTATATTATGTAATCGTCTGCGAATAATCTGACTTTTGTTCCTGAACTAATGCAATTTGGTAAATCCTTTATGTAAATTAAAAATAGTAGTGGTCCTAAGACTGTTCCTTGAGGTACGCCTGAGTTTACTGTTATTGGTGTTGATTTAGAGCCATTTATTATTACAGTTTGTTCTCTCCCTATCAGAAAATCTTTAATCCACTGATGCAGTGGACCATCAATGCCAAAATATTTTAATTTTTTTTAGCAAACTATGGTGGTGAACTTTGTCAAAAGCTTTAGAAAAATCTAGTAAGATAGCATCTATTTGCTTACTGTTGTCTAAGCCTTTTGAAAAATCATCAATAAGTCCAATTAGTTGTGTTTCACAAGATCTATATTTCCTAAAGCCATGTTGATATGGAGTAATGACATTATGTTTGTCTAAGTGGTTTATAATGTTGCTACATATTATGTGCTCTAGGATTTTACAAGTGATGCTGGTTAGTGATACTGGTCTGTAATTTCCTGAGTCAGATTTTTCTCCTTTCTTAAATAGAGGGGTGACATTAGCTTCTTTCCAGTCCCTTGGTACTCTGCCCTGGTTAAGAGATGCCTGAAAAAGTTTGGGCCACAAATACAAATATTTTTATACTATGCCTAGAGATTGGAGGATCGATAGGATCATTTAGAAAAAAAAGAGAAGAAAATTAACCGTTGGTAAAGCTAGTTTAAATGTTGTTCACATTTTAATAAGAGAAATGAAGCAATTTTTAGACCCGTAAAAAAATACTTCCGATATCCCATTAGATAATATAAGTATTAGATCCACAAGTTTCTAATAAAATAGTTTCAGTCAAATTCATTTTGTTTTTGTACATTTTCGGTCATGTGGCACGCGACACGAGTGTCAGAAACCAAAATGGCCTGTAGGTCGAATTAGGTTGGGCATCACTGGAGTAGACAATAGGCAAGTTGGCAGAGTAAGCCAAATGCAAGTAGTACAGTGCGGGATAGTACCAAATAGGCAGGCGATACTGATTAGGCAAATCAAATAGGCAGACACCTGAGGGAGGCTGCGGATAAATAAAGACAAGTAAGAACATGTCTCTCATGCATCTTAATGATGCCCTCTACTGAGGTGCATTCGTCAGATTGGTAAAACTGCTTTAGTGCACTGGGGAGATGATGACAAATGTGATTGAAAAAATACATGGCTAATAGAGGAAATATAAAATGTACACATTTAATAATCTCAATCAAATACAAGTAGAAAGGGCATGGAGGGGTGGAGAGGGGAGAATTGGATGATAGTCAGTGACCATGACGCTATTGTTTACATGAACAATGGAGCTAGCTTTACTCCAGAGTGTGACAGTTCAAGGGGCACAACTCTCGTCTAAATAAAATGAGTAAAGGTGAGATAATTCATATATCTCTTCTAAGCACAGTATTAGTGCGCTAGTAAAATTATCAAGGCGGTCAGCCGAGCTCAAGGAAATAAAATAAGAGGTACAAATATATACAATGTTGCGTCAATGACAAATTGAGCAACGTGGCAATAATATTGTTGACATAAGTAAATGTAATATATAAATATATACATAGGCAATGTTTATGTATAGGCAATGGTTATGTTTCCTACTTACGACAGTGAGAAATACACAATGCACTAATTAACATAAATGAAATAAGTAGAATCCACATGATAATATCCAGAATGAAATATACACAAGCCAATTCGGCTTACCACCAATTATTCTTCTATGAGTAAGAATAAATGAAATAGTCCAGACTAGTATGCCAGCGAAGGAGAGAAATGAGCGAGTGATTATTCCAAAATAGTCTACCTTATAAAGGTCGGAAGTAAGACTGGAAACAGGAAATGTGATAGGCTAAAGATTATCTCTCACGTGGGTAAATCTGACTGGAGACTGGCGTAACATATTGGAAATGTCACGAGGCATGGTGACACGAATAATCTCTTTGATCAAAGATAGAAGTGCGTCAGGGTGGACGAAAGTGCAATCCATCCCAGGTGATCTCGACTTGAAGGTTGGACATCCGCACCTAAGGCCAATATAGATGACGGTTTGTTTGATCTTTTTCCCAGTCAAGGGGAGATAAGAGAAAAGTGGTGACATAGTAGTAGACCAGGTGATTGACTTAGTCTAGCAAGAAGAGGAAAAGGTGGGGCGTGTGATGAAATAAGGCATAGAAAGGGGAAATAATTAAAATAAAATAAATAAAAAATAATTAATGCTGTGATAAAAGTGAGCAAATCTGTCAGCAAGCTTTTGACTTGTCACAAACAGTAATTGTGAAATCTGGTGAAAGTAGCTTCTTGCGCCTCAAACTAATGAAGAATTACTTGAGGTCAACAATTCTCGAAGACAGATTGAAACATTTGGTAATTCTTTCTATATTTCAGATATACTGTATGTCTTCACTAAACACAAGGCTCTTAATGTAATTCTGTAGGTAGTAAAGTATGAAAACAATGCAAAGACATTTTTTAATGCAAATTCTTAATTTTCACTTATTATCCATATCCCTACCCAAACTTGGCCCCGCCAAATCTGTTTCGCAAAGAACCCACAACTTTGTCCGACCCTGCTATTTAGTGACAGGTGAAGGTGAATACAGAGTAGATTACTTGTTCTCCCCTCCCCTCTTTTTTTTTTTTCCACTTTAGTTACGTGGGGTAACTCTGGTGAGAAATAAAAGAATGATCAAACACAATGGTTACATCTGGCCCTTACTTTTTATTGATGGGTGAATACTACTTGTTCCCCCTTTACTTCTTTTTCATCAAAACTGTTGAGCCATGCAAGGTCGGCCATAGGCCACTGCAACCTATGCGATCGCAGTGGGCCCCACACTTTCATAGGACCAAGGCTAATTCTAGGTGTAAATTATTAAATTATTAAACTTATAACAGATTTCCCATGGCCGCCTGATTTACCAGGACAGGAGCTCCTGGAAATCTACAGAAATTGCAGAATATACAAAAAAGTCTGGAAATCTCAAGAAATTGAAAATTTTTGAAAACTTGTACAAATCTCATGAAACAAAAAAAAAAATATTTTCTAACAAAAAATCTTATTTTTCACTTCATTATCCTTATCCTACCCCAACTAGGCCCGGAGCAGTCCATTTCGCATAGGGCTCCGCAATCTGTAGGACCAGCCCTGCTTAGTTCAACAGCCCCTCATTTCATTTTGAATTAAACTAAGTCATTTTAAATCCATGGGGACAGACATATGTGATAGTTTGAGCATGATTAGTTCATAAATTTAAGTATAGTGGTTCAAAGGCAGATAAGGAAATTAAAAATCTGTACAGCAGTCAGTGTATGTTATCCACTCACTCAATATATTAACTGAAAGTCAGTGTTGTTTCCAAGCTGGTAGAGGCACATTTGACAAGATTTTTGTCTTGTGTCAAATGCAGGGATCAGAACCTGGACTTGTATGCAGCATTCATTGATCAAACCAAAGCATTTGACACAGTGATGACCTGTGATGGATTCTATCTCAACTCAGATGCACTCAAGGATCTATCGCCTTTCTGAAGCAACTTTATGAGTGTCAAAAGAGTCAAATCAGATACAACAGTGACCTATCAGCTCACTTCTCTATAAAGAATGGTTTGAAGCAGGGTTTTCTACTTGCTCCAACACTCTTTGCAATATTCTTTGGAGCAGTGCTAAATAAAATCCGGTGATGCCTGCTTGAGTGCATCTCCATCAGCACTATAAAGATCAACTCAGGCACCATAGAGGAAAGTAGATGGCAGCAGATGGCCTCTGAAAGAGACAAGCGTAAGAGCTCTCACAAAGACTGTGGGACACATTTGAGACCCAAAAGAAAGCTTTTATTGAAGACAGGCGCAGACAACAGAACTTGAATAAACTGCCAGCGGACAGCGGCTTAGTCTGGATGAGAAATATCCAGGTTTCACAACTGGGTTTGCATAGTTATGCGAAACAATGCACTCATCCTTAATCTTCAGAATCGAAGACATTGCCATAATATTAACTGGTACTTTTGGTCCGTGGAAACGTCCATCTAGGGAAATGGATAGGCAAAGAATGGTAGCACACATAGCTCTCAGTGAGCTACCACACGTATTCGAGAGAGAGGGTACATTACACGTGGTAGGGATGTAAGAAAGGCTCGCTAACCAGTCCGAAACCCCCACCGATCCGTTCCCTAACGGGGGCCATACGGGTGGTGATGGACCCACGCACGGGTTCGGTGGGACAGTATAGGCATATGGAGGGCCCCCCCCCATGGGCTCGGCCTCCGGCCTCGCACGGGAGGGGGCACTCGTGCGGGCTCAAGGAGCCGTGTCCTACGACCAAATGGTGTGATTCTTGATCACCTAGTTGCAGGGGGTCTCCAGACAGAGGGGTCGGTGAAGAGCCAATCTCTCATCCTGGCCATGAGATAAAATCCTTTCTTTGGTCACATGGTTCATTAAAGGGACGAAGTCTCGAACCATTTGGACATCTGCATAAGGTGGTTGTGATGTTACAGACATGCCACTAGAAATTGAAGCAAAGCATGGGGATGGTGAGGGAATATAATAATACAAACTATTGTTACACAGCATATAATAAATATCAGAGAATTTAAGAGATAATGCCCACACAAACAATTGGTACATAAATGGAATTTGAAGCTTTTGAAGAGCTGAAAGAAATAAGTGAACTTGAGTTGTAACATATAATAATAGCAGCACTAAGGAACCAAGGTTATTGAGAGTAGAAGGTAAAGAAAATATGGCAAAACATAAAGATGCTGTGAGGAGGACCTAGCCATTGGGCTAGTGTAAACCATCTACCAGTGTAACATCTACTTTGATTATCCAGCTCTTAAAAAAACAAACGTCTCGATAAGTGTCCTCACCATATTACTAAATACTACAATATCGCAAAAGAAAAATACTACTACATCGTAAACAAAAGTAACAAAAACATTTAATTTGCTACATATTGGACTTCCCTCCTTCTCAATACAGACTAATTGACTTGCTGCAACTTCCAGAAAAATCCTGATAATAACTAGTCCATTTAATATTGTCTAAAGAAAATAAATATCTTTTTTAGATACAATAAATGAATAGATATTTTGTAATTTTTTATTTTGCTCATTACAACTCACCTTTTTATCCAAGTTTTTATCTGTTAATTTTAATGGACTGGAATTTTTCTCTTGTTGATAAATGCAATCCAATGATAAGTCACTATAAATGTCTACACTGTTTTCATCTATATTTCTTTCTGAAGTCACTTCTTGGCAAGACTTGAAAAATGTTATACTCTTCCTCCTTACAGGAGATTTTCTTACAGACAATTGTGAAATTTGAAAAACATCTGGATAAAGCTCATCTAAATCAGTCATTTTCAAACTGAAAAAAAAAAAAAATAATAATATACATTGTGCAAATTAATTTCAGTAGTGTGATTTTTACAAAGCTTATATTAACTCACTATGTCCATCTGAAGACAAGCCTATTATTATGTCCATCTGGTAAAAAGTTTATACACGTTATTTCTCCCAGATCCATTCTTGGATCAAGGTGAAACTAGGTCCAGCAGTGCTTTTGGATGCCTTCAATTGTGAGTGTGGAGCTATAAATTGCTTCGCCTCCCTAAATAAATTAGTATCTACCAGGCAGTGGTTCTCTCAACCCTTCTTATGGATCATATGAGACATCAGTACTCTACTGAAAGCAACTAGAGCTTTTTGAATGCTTTCACAAAAGATGTCTGCACTCCATCATAAACATAGGAAGGCATGATCACACCATAAATAGCGATGTTCCTGGAAATGCCAGTATGTACAATATAGAGGGACTGCTTATAGTTTGACAGCTACAGTGGGCATGGCACGTATTACATCCAGAGGACAACATAGGCCAAAAGCAATCTTTTTGGTGAGATGAACAGTGGTCCGTGTAAGAGAGGTGCCAACTTGCTTTAACTGACATCAAAGAGAATAAATGGCATCAGGTGACTTCACCAAATAAAAAAAATTCATTACCCGGTCAACTGTGTAGAGGTGTGGCTTTTTGTCCAGCTCCTTAAGTAAACAAACTCATACCATGTTACCAGCCCCATAATAAAGATTCTACAAGTAAACAAACTCAGTTCCCTCATTATGTGTGACCTCTAGACAGTGCTAACATGTTGACATCTGGTTTAATGTGATCATCTGTCTATCTATGAATTCAATGTTATGGACTAAACAAACAAAAGAAGATAGAGGTTGCTCATCAGGTTGCTCATCTCTACCTTTGGAGATATACCAGCACATCTAGAGAGACGTCTGGTCAGCGTAATGTAGTTGAGGAATAATAATAATAATAATAATAATAATAAGGTTTGTCTTCAAGTTCGAAGATTAGTGAGGAATGTAGTATTTTCTGTGGCTGTGCAGCCCCAGTTGTGACCTACATATTTTACCACACCCGGAGCAAGCATAATTATTGTCTGCAGGTAGTTGATTTAGATTTTATTTTTGCCTTCTGCATCTGTCCTCAGCAGATTTTCTTTTGGTCATAAATGTGTATCCCATAGTGACCTCCAGCTGTCTCGTTCTGAGGCTGCATGCAACCAGGTGCTCTCTTCTATGTCAGCAAAGGCACGTTGACACCTAAGCTGGTCTTTTGGAGCATTTCCGTGGGGTGCCTCTGCTACGTCAACCACCTTTTAGCTCACAAAGAAACACTGCCTTTGGCATACATTTGCCTCCCATACAGGATACATGCCCTGCCCGGCGTAACAGTCTGACCATAAGAAGTTCCTCTACACTGTCCATACCGGCATTTGCAAGGACATCATCGCTGTTTGTAGTGCTGCCCTGCCACCATATGTTCATGATTGGTGAAAACACTCAAAGTAATCTAAGTTGCTTTCTGTATAGTGTCCATGTCTCAGATCCATATATATAGCTCCTCCTTCGTGTTCCTCATTTCCTATGGACTCGAAGATGGCTGTAAAGTCCAATCCTCGCTTTGAAAAGCCGGCCGCATATGTGGCATGGGTGAGTTTTGTCAGTTGCAGATGGGCCTGCTTTTTATCTCTGCTTTCTGTTGGTTCAGCGCTCTATCGCACTGGCCACTCTTCTTGCTTCAAATCTTGAGACTCCTGAGACTTACAGCTTCTCGCCACGCAGAGCGATCAAAAGCTAGTGCTTCCCAGCCATGAATGTCGATACCGCATTCCTTGAGGGAGCTCTTGAGGGTGTCTTTGTAGCGCTTGTATTGGCCGCCTTGAGAGCGCTTTCCTGTACATCTCTCCATACAGAATTCGCTTGGGAAGGCGATTTTCTGGCATGAGGACTACATGTCCCGTCCATCGTAGTTGGGACCTTTTTACTGTCGCATTAATACTGTGCATGTTGGACAGCTTTAAAATTTCTTTGTCTAGTATGTGGTCAGACCAACGCACCTTATGGATACTCCTTAGAAAGTGTAGTTTAGCTTTTTGGTGTGGTGGGAGTATAGGGTCCATGACTCTGATGCATATAGGAGTGACGGGAGAACTACAGCACTGTAGACTTTCAGTTTTGTGGTTGAACTGAGTCCTCTCCATTGCCACACTTGTTCTTGAAGTCTGCCAAAAGCAGCACTGGCACGAGCAATATGGAAGTCAACCTCACCATCTAGGTTGGCGCTTGCAGATATGGTGCTTCCCAGATAGACAAATTTTTTGACATTTGCTAGTTTCTGGCCATCTATGAGAATGTCTGGTTCTGTGACAGCTTTATTTGGAGGAGGTTGATGCAGCACTTCTGTCTTTTTTACATTAATAGTGAGTCCAAAGTTTGTGCAGGCATTAGTGAAGAGGGACAGGCTCTTTTGAAGGTCTTCTTTGTTTGCAGCATTTAGGGCACAGTCATCTGCAAATAGCAGGTCTCTGATGCAGTCGAAGTTTACCTGGTCCTTGCCTTAAGTCTCTGAGCATTAAATAAGCTTGCATCGGTGCGATACCGTATGTCAACTCCAAAGCTTTCTCTGCAAAAGGCATCTTTCAGCATGGTGGTGAACATTAAGCTGAAAAGTGTTGGAGCCAGCACACAGCCCTGCTTCACCCCATTTGAGACAGGAAAAGGCTTGGAGTAGTCTCTGTTGTCTTGAACTCTTGCTTGCATGTTATCGTGGAATTGGCGCACCATTGTTATAAATTGGTCAGGGCAGCCGAATTAGGACATGATTTGCCAAAGGCCTTCACGACTGACATTGTTAAAAGCTTTAGTCAGGTCTATGAAAGCAGTATAGAGATTTTGTTCTCTACATTTCTCTTGGAGTTGGCGGACTGCAAAGATCATGTCAACCGTGCCTCTGCCCTGCCTGAAGCCGCATTGACTTTCCGGAAGTAGGCCAGTTTCTAGGTGTTGTTGTAATCTGTTTAAAAGCACCCTAGCCAGAATCTTGCCAGCAATGCATATAAGGGATATGCCACGATGATTATTGCATGACTGCCTATTACCCTTTCTATTGTAGAGGTGAATGATGGAGGCGTCTTTGAATTCTTGTGGTAGAGTCTTTTGTTCCCACATTATCTGGTAGATTTCTGTTAGTTTAGCAGTAAGCTCTGAGCTGCCAAGTGAGTAAATTTCAGCAGGGATGGAGTCTGGCACCGATGCCTTACCCATTGAGAGATTTGATATTGCTGCCGTTACTTCATTTAGCAGGGGAGGGTCAGCGAGTGAGTGCTTTATTGGGATTTGTTCCAGGCATGCGATTGCTTCGGCACTAATGCTTGACGGACAGTTAAGGACTGTGCTGAAGTGTTCAGCCCAGCGAACAAGTAGTCCTCCTTGTCTGTTAGGAGTTTGTTTCCATCAGCACTGAGTATGGGGGATGAGCCAGTTTGCTGAGGGCCATAAAGAACTTCATTTAGCCGGGGAGGGTCAGCAAGTGAGTGGTTTATTGGGATTTGTTCCAGGCGTGCGATTGCTTTGGCACTAATGCTTGACGGACAGTTAAGGACTGTGCTGAAGTGTTCAGCCCAGCGAACAAGTATGTCCTCCTTGTCTGTTAGGAGTTTGCAGCACTGAGTATGGGGGATGAGCCAGTTTGCTGAGGGCTATAAAAATCTTTTATTGAATTGAAAAACATTTTTGCATTTTTACTGTCAGCATAGGACTTGATTTCTTCTGCTTTTTTGTTATACCATGACTCCTTCATGTGTCTCTGGTTTCGCTGGACCTCTCTTTTGACAATAGTGTAGCGTTCTTTAATTTGCGGGCAATCTGGATTACACAGAAAGGCCTTAAAGCATTGTTGTTTGTGTGTTAGCATCTGTTCAATTTGACCGTTTTGGATGCGCAGAAAAATTATGTCAAAAAAACATTAATTACTAAGTTATTCTTGCAAATTAAAAAAAAAGAATAATATATTCATTATCTGTAAATCAAAACATATATTATATCAAAAATTGTCAAAACCATGAGAGTTTCCCTTTAAATAAAACCTTATTTTTTTAATATGTGGATAGATACCGGTATTTAATTAATTAAATTTAATTTAATTTAATTCAAATATCGTAATTATTATATATGTTAATAGTTACTATTTCAAGTAAATTTAGAAAACTAAATTAATATATAAATATATGCTATAACTAGATCTATAATTTGTAATATAGATTTGAAAGAATCTAGATCTAATAGTTATATAGTATAGTTGAAGAGCTTTAGTCTCTCTACAGATTAGATCAGGGGTGGGCTAATTGCAACCCGCGGGCCACATGCGGCCCCTCAAAGTATTTTATGCGGCCCGCGAAAACCTAAATAAATCAAGTGTGTCCACACACATATAAAAATGCAAATATAAAAATATGTTACAAATAAATAATTGTAAATATCTATAGAAATTATTGAAACTTTTGATTCTTATCACTTATAATGTAGAGGCTAAAGAAACATTGTCTCTAAACGTCCTTCTAAAAAATTTAAAGTAAACGAAGATTATATCTAACTAGTCGACTGGCGGCATTGCGTACGCAGCTATTTTGCAGGGCTGGCCTTAGGCACTGCAACATATGCGACCGCAATGGGTCCCGCACTTACTTTGGACCCGTGCTAATTTTTAGGTGTATAAATTATTAAATTAAACCATTTTATAACATATAACAGATTTCCCGTGGCCTCTTGATTTACCAGGAGCCCCTGGAAATCTCCTGAACAGTTATTAAATATAGGCCTACGAAAAAGTCCTGGAAATCTCCGGAAATTATTATTAAAATCTTTTGTAAAGTAAAAAAAAAAATATCCGTAATATATATAGATAAATATCCGGAAATAGAAGTGAGATTAAAAGGAGCAAGCCAGTGAAATTATTATTTTAACGTAATTTGTGATATTAATTAAAGTACTTCTAAAGTCAAACCTGAGAGTAGACTCTATCTGTATATTGTCATTCTAGCTTAAAGAGTCTTACGACACAATATAATCTGTAAATACTTACTTAATATTATGACAAATTTAGAAGAAGAGAATTATATACACCACCTTCATTCATAAAATGCTCCTCTATGCTATGCTATTTTGCGAATGAAAATAGTGTGGATTTGGATACACCATTTTCCATTCACACCATGCTGCGCCATGGGATCTTCCCTATTTACTTGTTGCTTGTTGTTGTTTGAACTTTTGAACTTCTCGACTTTGAGAATTATATATAAAGATAGCAATATTTCTATGAAATTAGTAAAAGAAATAAGCCCAGGCCAGTAGTTATTCAATGCTATGAAGAACTATGTTGAAAGAGTTTGGTTGGCTTGTACAAGATGGCAAGGGTAACAGTTGATGGAGCTTTGACTGAGAAAAACAACCTTCTTAATAAAATAAAGAAAATATCCCAACCATAAAGTAGTAACTGGAAGGTTTACATAAACTACATTGAAATCAAGCGTTTCATAAGCTATGGAAACATTTTACAGAAAGAATTCTTCATAGGGCTGTCCCTATGCATAGTCAAAGTATGCATCTGTTAAGGTCCGTAATTATTCGGGCCTTGTACTGGAAATATAATTTCATAATATAAAGAATAGCGAAACTTGTATGTAATGTTATTTTTCAAAGTACACCAGATCTTTAATAAATGTTAGCTTTTTTTTTCTCTTTATTTTGTATTTTTCTATTTTATATGGGGCCAACAAATTCACTTCGACTATGGCCTCCAATAATCTGACTGGCAGTTTCGAAAAGTATGTGAAGAATTGGAAATAAAACATTCAGATGTTCGGTAACACAGTAGTATTCAATGGTCAATCATCAGATCAATATGGAATCTCAAGGAAGAAATTGTTAGGTTCCTTGATGGACATTGACTGTGACCTTTTCCTAATATTTCTAATGAAGAGTTGAAGACAGACTTCATGTTTATCATCGGAAGCATTGCAATTTGTTGTGTGCACATGAAATTTATGTGCATCTTAAATCTTTTCAAACAAACCTATTCCATTTCTTAAGTCCAGCAAGAAAAATTAAGGCTTTATCATTTTACCTTACCTGAAAGGTGAAACTATTTTGCACAAGAAATATAAGTGCATCTTAAATCTTTTCAAACAAAGCTTTTCCATTTCTTGAGGCCAGCAAGAGAAATCAAGGCTTTATCATTTTACCTTAGCTGAAAGGTAAAACTATTTCAAGTAAAATGGTTGAAAAGTACAACAATTATTTGGATTCTTTGATTGTGGAATTTTAAAGCAAATTTTAAGACGTCAAGAACTTTAAATAAACCAGTTTTCAATACTCTCAGCTCTCTATTTAATGCAGAAGCTGATGCTCAGGATGACATAACTCCAAGCAAATTATGTCCTGAAAGAGAAGTTACAGTCAGTTCTTTTCCAGGCGTTCATGGGTGCCAGAAACTGTGTATCCACACTATAAGAAACTTAAACTTTCACATTTTATGGAACCACATTATCTTTGAACATGCTTTTCTTTTTGTTTGAAGATTAGAATAGGTTGATGCTTATTGAAAGTAATTTGACAGTAATCACAAGAAAAACAACAACTAGTAAGCTAGTTCCATGGTTCCGGATCATTATGGACGAGAGTAAACAGTTATATAATTCATAATAAGTACCACTATACATTCGTTTTGAAATGCTGGATGTAAATGGTCAATACTATGATTGAAAAAAAAAATCATTCGTAAAATTATTCAAAAAATTAATTTTTTAAATTCCTCACACACATGTATATATATATATATATATATATATTGTTATGACCGCGCCATGCGCATCGCAAGTCTGGCTAGCGCACCTCTGGTGAACGGACTATAACAAGATGTTTACAGGAGAGTAACGATTTCCGCCTAAGGCTAGAAGTGGAAATAGAGACACTGTAGTATAATGAAGATGTTATTTGTGTATCTGTGATGTCCTGTGAATAAATATATGTCTCGTTGAGCTGGCCTTGTCTCTTAGATTATTACAATGGTGTCAGAAGTGGGGATTTTATAGGCAACTCAACGAGACGAGGTAGGATTTAAACACAATGACATCGTTGAAAACATTAGACCAACTCTCAGTTAAAGAGCTTAGAAAGGAGCTCCGTAACCGATATCTGCTAAGTGGTGGTACCAAGGAGGTGCTTACAGCTCGTCTCCGGCATGCCTTGGTAGATGAAGAAGAAGATCCGGATGCTTACTTGTTTGAAATAGAACCGGATATTTATGAGCTCATGAGCAAGATGAATGAAGGTGTTGATGTAATGTGTAAACGAATGAACAGAATGGGGAACAAGATAGATGAAATGGTGTCACAAGTAGAAGGCCAAATAGACCAAATTGATCAAATTGAGTCGCAAGTAAAATGAGGAATAAACTTGTTGGTTAAGGAGCCGTTGCCTGTGGACTCGTTGGGGAAGGAGTTGCATGGTCAGGACTGTGGTTGCACAAACAGTGGTGACGGAGACTCTGGGGATTGGAGCGCCGTCTGTGTTGTGGGCAAGTCTTGTGGTTGTGACTTTAAAGACGAGGAACATGACAACGATTGCTGCGACGATCTCGAACGGAAAGAGAGAAATGAAGAAACTGAAGTCTGTTATGTGCCCGAAGCGTTTGTTCCTGTTGCACCTGTTACCAGTACCTCAATCAGCCGGACAGATCAAGACAACGTTGGGTCTGCGTGTGTTCCTGTTGCACCTGTTACCAGTACCTTAATCAGCCGGACAGATCGAGACAACGTTGGGTCTGCGTCTAAGCCTATTGCTATAGACCTTAAAGACCTCTGCCTATCTGCCGGTGCTCGTGAGGGAAATGTGAAGCTCGACAACTGCATCCAGAACTTAAGCATGAACTGTACGTGCGGCGCATCACACTCTGAATGTGGATGCCAAGAAAACCATCAACAAGGCATGTGTACTTCCGCCATCATCATTGACATTGGCAAGATGAATGTCAATCAAGCTACTCTAAATCTGAGCTGTCAAGAGGAAGACATCTTCCACTTGAACTTGAAGAGACCTATCACATGGACGTGAGACTGTTGGCTGAGGATGACTGCGGCGCATTGGACCTGGTTTGCAACATGGTTGAAGTTGAACCTGCAGTCCCCACGAGAGACGTCTGTCGGCAGGGTCTGCTGAAACGGCGTGCCCGATCAACGGCTGTGCTGAGGAAAACAGTGCTCGACACTATCTCGTTGAGTGTCAAACGGCCACGCCATCGTCTCAACATCGACACTATCTCGTTGAGTGTCAAACGGCCACGCCATCGTCTCAACAACAGCCTGGTCAACTGGAGAAAGAGAAAGCGATGGCTGCGGAAAACTGTGCAGATGGATTCATGGGCAACAGGCATCCTACCGCCTGTGGCTCCCACTGATCGACCTCCACCTGAACTGTCAAACCTCAGCTGCAGTGTTTTTCTTTTCGGGACGAAAAGTGTTAAGACGGGGGCAATGTCACGACCTCGCCATGCGCATCGCAAGTCTGGCTAGCGCACCTCTAGTGAACGGACTATAACAAGATGTTTACAGGAGAGTAACGATTTCCGCCTAAGGCTAGAAGTGGAAATAGAGACACTGTAGTATAATGAAGATGTTATTTGTGTATCTGTGATGTCCTGTGAATAAATAT
>JADKLZ010005243.1:11003750-11018124 GCA_021533235.1 Biomphalaria straminea | reverse complement strand
TTATTTTCTGCAATCACAGCGCCGCCATTTTGTCCACACCTCTTTGACATTTCATTTAGATCAAGATCAAGACCCGATAATTTGTTTATTTCATCAATATTTGCATTTTAAACAAGTAAATATAAATATCAGGTGGCAGAGCCTTGCTCGGTTAAATAATTTATACTAAGAAAGGTTATATACTACTGCTACTGGTGCTACAGCCCATGGAAGGATGTGGCCTGCTTTTACATATCCCTCCATTCAGATATCTCCTAGGCCTTTTGTCACCACACCTAACCCCAAGTTTTTTTACTGAAATTTATAGTTAAATCAAAAGTGGCTGCAGCATACGCAAACTCGTTGACCGCTAGCTAGATGTCTTGTTCAGTGTGAGAAAGTAAGGCGTAGAGCAACTGTGTAATCACCATTTCCTTTGTTTTGGTACGGGACATTAGAAACTGAAGCATGAACACATGGTCATAATTTTACCAGCAAAATAATAATTGTAATAAGGCTTGACATCAAATCCGAAGATTAATGAGAAATGCAGTATTTCCCATGGCCACACAGTCCCAGATGTGACCTATATATTTTGCCACATCCAGGGCAAACATAACGGTCTTTTTTCTTTTTTTGGTGAGCTAATAAAGTGGTCGGCGTAACACCGAAATGCTTAAAAGACCAGCTTAGGCACCAACTTGTCTTAGCTGACAATTGACATAGAAGAGAGCACCTGGTTGCGTGCGGCCTCAGAACGAGACAGCTGGAGATCACCAGCAAAATAAATAACACACGGTATCTACACCGCTCTACGCAATTTAGTTGTAAACAATTTATTAAGTACTTAAAACGCAATAACTAATCATAATCATACATCGGTACATTTAATTTCATTTCTTTCCTTCCATAGTTCTATAATAAATCAATCTTCAATAAGATGGTGCGCAAATGTTTAATTAGGTCCATTGATTCTTTAAAACTCGTTCTTGTTTGCATTGTACTACGGTAAGCCTAGTGACGTAATTAGCGTTTTTCCTGTTTACGTCATGGAAAACTTTCATTCATAAATTATTCTAACCAAAATTAATTTTATAACATTAAGACATTTTCATATCGAAATAACGGTCGAACTCGAGTTTTCCCGATGTGGCCAATGAGTTCAGAATTTTTTTCTCACTAATACACACATACCTTGAAATTTTAAAGAAAATTGTTAGAGCCGTTTTCGAAATAAAATTTATTGTAATGACTTGACGCGTAGAAGTATTGGGAAAATCGGGTATCTATAGAATGACGTGACGTAGGGATTAAAAACTAGGATTACATAACAACGAAAGATAGAGACGGACGTGACGCCTAGAACTAGCAACACGATTTCTGACTGTGTCCTTATTTTACGTATTAAATTGTTTGAAGTTAAACAAGTGTTATAAAGTTATTGACTCTATCTGTTATTGGTTGTTCGAACTCGTAATTTCACCAGCACAACAAGAAACCTTCAAATACAAACACACCTTTAACATATATATATATATATATATAAATAAATATATATATATATACAAGAATTGCTCGCTTAAGAGTATAGGATAAATATAAATTAAATTCAATTTATGAGCTAGAAATTTACTACGAATACTAGATCTACAATTAAATTTCTTATTTATTAAGTAGATTTATCCTCTACGAAACTCAATTCCTACATTTTAACTTTTTCAGCTGGGGGTGTGTCTCTTCATCTGAGGCGAGCTGAGCGAGAAAGAGGGCTCGTCTCTGTTAGTCTATCATAGTCTATGACTATGTCATCTAATTCTAATGCTAGACCAAAACGTCAAAAAAAAAAAAACATAACTTTCTAACTGTTAAACATACAGTCATAATTTATACACCATTGGAAAGTTCTTTTTAAGTATTTTAATGATGTATTAACGAAAAAAAATTTTTTTAAAGATAATTTTTTTATTTCACCTCCCTAATTAGTATTGTTACAAATGAACAGTGACAAGGGGAGGTCAGCATCTGACACTATCAAGATGACTTAGCATTGAGTCTCTCCCCTATCTATTCGTGCAAACAAAGGCAGGAAGTGCCATGTCCTCAGTGTTATTCTAGGGGATACATGTATAAGCAAAGACATGTGAGTGTTGTTCCAAAAGATAGCTGCAGTGTTTGGCCAATTTCGGAGAACTGATTAGGGACTCTATATAAGCCAGAGAGTTAATGTGAAAGTTAGTCTTAGGATGAAGTCGTAGTATGGAGTCGTAGTATGCAGTTGTGATTTGAGTCGTAGTGAGTCGTCGGTAGAGTGGAGAATGACCAGGGATGTGTGCGACTCGATGCCAGTTAACTAGAGTAGTGTTAACTGGAGTGGACTGCGGTCGTCGTTAAAGTCTCTATAGCGAACTATAGTGGACTTGAGCCGTTACAGTCGATGTAAGACGTGTATGGCTCTGATTCGGTAGAGTGGAGTACGACCAGAGATGTGTGCGACTCGAAGCAAGTTAACTAGGGTATAGTTAACGGGAGCTGACCGGAGTTGTTAAAGTCTATGAGTTAATGGGAGCTGTCCGGAATTCATTTAAGTTAAAGTCTATACAAGCGAACTTCAGTGGACTTGAGCCGTTACAGTCGATGTAAGACGTGTACGGCTCTGACTTGTGTAGTGAGGACGACCCGGAACAGCTCAGTGGAGCATAATACGGCTTGACGAAAGTTGAGAAAGACTGAAGTGCAGTTCGAAGTACAGTGAATTGTAAACAACCAGATTTGGCTTCTAAGCTACTTATAATTACAGTGAGTCAGTTTATATTCAATAAAGTTATATGAAACTGAATAGTTTGGTTGTCAAGTTCTGTGCAGTGTTTTGATTTGTTTGCCTACTAATAGTAATACATTTAGCCAGAAGATAGCAGAAATATGTAACAGTATGATGATTAATTAGATCTAATATTAGTAATAAATTCTATTAGTAGTATTACTACTATTAGTACTATTAGTTTATTAATAGATTAGACATTAGATTTATTAGAATCTATATATAGAGTAATGTCCCTCTTGCGAAAAAATTAAGCACTGCCACCGCGATTTTTGCATTTGAATTTTTATAACACCGTAATGGTTAATCCTAGGAAAAAACTACAAACATCTATAAACTCGTCATCCATTTGCCCATAAAAATAGCTAGATTGTTTTATTACGCTACGCCTAGTTACAATAAAATATGATGTTGAAGAGGGTCAGGTAATGAGGTCCAGCGTAACCATGATTCGAACACCATACTCATCTCTATACACTAGCGAAATTTGCTGTACACGAGCAAACACCTCTTGTTTATTGTATTTAAAAATAATATTATCTTCATTTTTTTAAATTTTAATCTTAATTTCTTTTTAAACCAACTCAAGACTGACAGATTAGTGTTACTTTTTCCACTTTTAATTGGTCCCTTCTCTGCTAAACCCTCAACTTTACAAAGGCCCTTACCTAGATCATCTTGTAGATCTAGAATCTAGTTGACCCAAAAAAACAAACAAAATGTGCGACTCCCGCGACCCCGCGCATTTAGCCCGCTCACTCCAGTCTGTGATTGTGACCTAATTTGGTACCAGATTGATCAATAACTGTCCCTCCCGCTATTTTTTTTTCTTTATGGTACCATGCTAAATACTTAATTAAGAAAGAGAGTTTGCGAGACTTGAGAGAGAGAGAGGCAGTGTTGTGCACTCATAAAAACATTTTTTTTTCCATTCACATTATATCCAAGTCATTAGCACTTGGTTTAGCGATATTCCCTTTCTTTTTACTCATTCACATCACACTTGGTTTAACACCTAAAATAAATCAACATTAAGTAAAAATGTTAGACCTACGACCTATGCTATACCTAAAAATTCTTCTTAATCCCGGACCTACCCTCCTTCTGTCCTAGAAGAAAATAAATGGCATCGTCCTACCAGTGCCCTTTGAACCCGTGTAAAACCCTTGTTTTTCAGAGTAAACGAAATTAGCTGTGTCTGAAATATAAAGAAATGGAGTATAAATAAAAACAATAGACTGGTTTCGTCTTAGTTATTAAAATAAAGGCTCATTTTAACAAAGATTGTCAGCTGTTTGTTAATTTCAGAAAATAATGGGTGTTCGCTACATGGAAATGACTATATATATATAATTTATAATTCTATATAATAATATTTCTAGATCTATCTATACTCTAAGATGCTAAGTCTAAGCCCAGTGCTAACATGCATATTTTTATGTTTGAATTTGTATATCTCTGTAATAATAGTTAGATTTAGACCTAGTGAGTAGTCTAGTGTCCTAGCATAAAGTAAAGTATGATAAAGATTATTCATAATCTATATTAACTATATATATAATTATTATAATATAATCTATTGGTCAAGATCTAAATATGTAAGTCCTAAAGCCTAAGTTAAATCTATAATTCTGTATAGAATATATTTATAATAAATCTAATATAGCCCTTGCCCTTACTATACTTATTAATTAGGCTAGACTTTATATTTTAGATCTAAAAAAAATAATAAGTCATCATTTATATTAATATTGCTAATATTAAATACAGATCTATACTAGGTGACATGTCCTTAAGACTTAAATTTAAATATATTAGATTGGAACCTAGACCTAGAGAAATTTATTGTTATTAAGAACAAGAAGAGTTAGATGTTAATGTTTGATCAGTATAACATATTTATAATGTAAATAGTTATATATATATATATATATATATATATATCATTATATGTATACTATACATAAAGTAGTAAAGTGCCCCCTTCCGACCTTGCATGTGATCTATGGGGCAGATGATGTTAAGGTCATCTGTTTCTTTGGCCAACGGTTAACGAGCAGGGTGTTATGTGGCCAGCACAACAACCAACCGCCTTTACTTTCCCCGACTAAAGTAAGGTACCCATTAGAGCTAGGTAGACTCAGGGGCACCCTAAAAATCCCAAAATTCAAAATCCCAAGTCTTCAACGGGATTCGAACCATGGACCTCAGGTTCGGAAGCCAAGCGCTTAACCATTCGACCACTGCGCCCCCAATATGTTTACATAATTAAGTATCAGTGTTAATAAATAAATTTTAAAAAATCTATTTTACAGAAAACATATATTACATGTGGCAAGTGGCGAACAGACAAGTTTACTAGATGGATCTTTCATCATTTCGGAAGAACAAGAAGAGTTAATATTCCCTGTTTCTATTGTGAAACAAATCACAGAAACATTCTACAATTTTGTTTCATATAATAAATACCAATAAATGTAAATATATAAAATCACATTTAATAGAGTTCTTTATTATACACACATTATTTTACTATGTTCTTTTTCACTTGCTATAGGTTTAGACAAAGTTATGAATCAGGATTGAATATTATTTTGTCATAGCACAAAACTCCAGCAGCATTTTAGTAATGACTGCGGTCAATGTTTGAACCTGAGACCACAGAAAAGACAGTTCCGAGCGCAAACCACACAACTTTCTATATTATGAAACTTATTCAAATTTTGATAATCTCTATGTTATTGCAGATTTGAATATCCATTGCAATGATGACTTAAATTGATCTGTAAAGGGGTTATATTTAAAATAAATAAGAGTTGGATCTCATTCTTGAAACAATCCTTTTTATTAGAAATTGCAACGTGGAATACATATTAAAGGCCAAAAGAAAATCCACTGCCGAGGGTAGACATCCGAAAGATCATTTAATTCAACCACCAGCAGAAAATGGTTTTTAAATGTCTTCGTTGAACATTGCAAAATATGTAGTTTGCAGTTAGGGCTGCATAGCCACTGAAAATACTGCATTCCTCATTAATATGAGGGAAGCAGTGGTCGAGAGGCTAAGTGCGGCTTGAGCTTGCCTTGCTTGGCTACCTAGAAGGGGGCTCAAAGTTCGACACCCGACTCGGGCAGAGTTGTGTTTACTGAGCGCCCAAAGGCAGCACGGGAAACCAATTCCTAGATACCCCCTCCCCCCCACCGGTCCACAAATGAGATTCGACCAAAGCGCTCTGAGCATGCTATAAGCATGAAAGTAGTGCTATATAAAAGCAATAATAATAATAATAATAATAATAATAATCTTTTGAGGCCAGCCTTAATTATTAAACACTTTAAATTATGAATAGCTCTACATTTTTAATAAAATATTTTTAAAAAATATAATTATATTCATTGATTAACCACATTAACAGTAGTCTATGCATTACTTAATATTATATTGATACTACAATTTATTTTCCACTTCCTTGACTTCCAACAGAAAAAAAAAATCCTTTTCCAGTAGGATAATCTCTTTTATTTATAGTCTAAACACAATTTAAAACATTGTTACAGTTACAGATAAACTTGCTAACTTGATTCTAATGATTTTATTCCAATTAACAAATAAATCAAGTGTACCGTGAGATAAATAAATTATTTAATTTTTACATAGGCCTATAGATTTATAGTACTTTTTTTTTTTAAGTATATAGGCCCGAATAACAAAATCCATATTTCCTATAGTAATAATATTATAGAATTGGTAGCAGGTATATCTAGGGCTCTATGTCTAATCTAATTACTAGCCTAATTGTTGCTTATATAGTTTTTAGAAATTTAGATCTAGTAGATCTAAATCAGCTAGACTATTTTTAAGTCTAGGTTAAGGTTAAAGCTATTTGCTACTCAATTCGCTAGTGACTAGTGTTGTACGGGGTTGTGGCTCTAGAGTAAAACTAAATATAATCGTGCACTACAATATAATAACTCCATTGAATGAGCTCAACATTGTAGTTATTTTTTTTTCACCCATATTGGTCCTATTTAGGGATGACTAGGTAAATAATTTAAAACTTTGTTTTTCTAGATCTAGGCCCAGCACCTCGATCGGATCAGTATATCTATAGAAAAATAGATGGGCCTAATTTCTTATTATCTGGCGTTATCTGCTAATACTACTATTAGTTACTAGATCTAGACTTCATATAATCAAATTTAGGTCTAGTACTCTAGTTTATAATTATATGTCTACATCATTAGATATTAGATCTGAGAAAAGAAGATCTAGTTCTTGATTAAAAGCAGTAGGTCTAGAACTAGAATAAGCCTGAAGCAGTAATATAAGCCATAAATTGCGTAACTTGACTAAGTAAAACGAAACATGTGAACTGAGGCGCCGGGTACTGGTGGGCTGAAACGCCGACAAACGGTAGATCTAACATGTAAAGCCATAAATTGCGTGATTTGACCTAATTTCCCCTACTCTAACATCCACTTTTTATAAATTGGTGTGTTTTAGTCGCCTTTGTTTTCAGAAACTAGCATTCCTGTAAAAAGGAATAGGGAAACACGCTTAGCCATAAACTGAATAATTTGACCTAGATTCCCCCAGACTATGTCATCGACCTTGGTTGTCTGGGAGAATCTGATCTCGAATGGCTTCGAGATTGTGAAATTTTATAGTCCCTAAAACGCACACAAAATTGCTTATATCTAAATAATTACAAAGAATATATATGTCTAATATTTCGTATGTATGTTTTTTTTAAGCATTATGAAACTAAAAAAAAGTATTACACCGGTTTCTGCGTCTGACCCCAAAACCTCTTCAGTTGGTCTTTAAGATTAAAACAAGGGTTTTTAAAAAATGAAGCAAATGTAAAAATAATAATCAATCAACTAGCACCATGGGTTTGGGAGTCTAGCCATTCTGTTTCAAAACTATAATATATAGCTGCTAGTTAGCAGTTTATAGGATAATAGGTCAGTAGAGAAAGGTTTGTGACAGTTTGTCAAAGTACCTAATAATAATTTATTAATATATTTATACTAGACAGATATTACCCGCTGTCCGCGGGTCTTAATTTGCGTAATGCTGATGTAGTCAGTGATATTGTGCTTTATCAAAATAATCTATGGCCACCGTCAGTCGCGAAGCGACTATGGATCATCTCATTTACATGAGATGAATGCCTGGGCATAAGCTGTGGTCGGAACGATGTCGCCCACACATCAGTTCCCCCCTCTCCACGCAGCTGATGTATCCAAAGGAACGGCAGTGCCGATACAGTTTGGGGTCAGCAGCGTCGCAGGTTCTGCCAGAGTGTAGCACTGGGTGCTGCAAACTGCCTTAGGGTCGCCAGCTCCTGATTTTTCCTCAGGGTTGACTCCCGAAGCCTTTCCCTTGATTGGGTATAACTGCAAGGCAGCAGAGGTTTGAATTCAGAGTTTTCCTTCTCCTAGGTGGGTAGCCAGCCATGGCTAACGAGCCCCTCCTGCCCGAAGCTTACTGGTTAAGGCGCCAGTTACTCGCCTGTGCCCCTTCTCCTGTTAGTAAGAACAGTTCCGCTTTATAAACAAAGAAAATAATAATGTTTAAAGTAAAGCGAATGCGCGAATTCACGTTAAAAAAGAAATCATTAATGGAGCTATAAATAGAAACTTGACCTTATTTTACGCGATAATAGGATAATAGTTGCAATCATGTAAAAATGCTTTAGAAAACAAATTTCAATGTTAATTTGATTAAAATATGAAATGAATGGACTATAATTAGTATGTTCAAGTGTTAAAGCTTTAAACTATCTTTGCGAAGAGAAGTTCTATCATCTTTAGTTCTAGACCTAGATCTAGAATAGATCTAGAATCTAGATCTAGGAATAGAGAGATTTGTAACCTTTCGGTAATGTCTAATGAAAATATGTTCAACAGGATTTTTATTTTCGCAGATACAAAGAACGAATTTATGTAAAAATCCTTTTGAAACACAAATTCGAAGGTTAATTTTGTTAAATAATTAAATCATTAGACTATATCTTGTATTTTCATGCATCAAAGTAAAAATCTATAAGTGCAAAGAGTATTTCTTAAAATTTTTATAAAATTAGATCTAGAATAATCTAGATCTAAATCCTTTCGATCTTTTTCTCATGTCAACATTTGTAAACAAAGCCTAGATCCATAAAATAGTAGACCTCTATAGCTGTAATAGAGTTGGGCAACTTTATTTTTTTTTAGGGTTTTAAAGACCAACTGAAGAGGTTTTTTTCGAAATTGAGATAGCGATTGATTTAGATAGTTCATATCATCAGAGTTAGTTCCTAAAAATTTGAGATTTTAGAAAAGCGTATTTATATTAGAAAAAGTAATTTGAAAGTGTAAAAAATAACGAGATTTGAAAATCAGCTTGAATGGCCGAAACCGGAAGTGACGTGTTGTACTGGACTGAGGAAATGTATATAAATAAAAATAGACATGGCTGGATACGTTATTGATAGCGATTCAGATGATATAGATCTAGATCTACTTATCAAACAATTTTAAATTATACTTATGGTGGGATGCACCAAAATGCCCTGAAGATAACTTTTTCAAAGTATATTTTATTATAGGGCAGATTATTTAATTAATATAATTATAGAAATATTATAAATATAGATTCTAGATTATACTAGATAGATTAAACTAGTCTAACTAAGTCTAGTCAGTCTAGAATAGGTTACAATTTACAATACTGTAACTGTAACAATACAATACTCAATTGTGACAATAGGGTACTCTAGATTAGATTTTAGATCTACTTAAATTTAAATCTACTAGTGTATAAGCTATTAGTATTAAGTATTACTACTAGATCTATTACTACAAATTATGTATTATAATATAATAAAGTTATCTAGTGATAGAGTGACTAGATCTAGTAAGTTTTAGAAGGCCTAGCTAAGAGTAGCTAGAATAGAACTAATGATAGATTAGATCCAGCCATTTACTATGATTTACTTAGTTTTGGTATAATTATAATAATAGACATAAACTTATATTATTATATACTAATATAGTATATAGATATAGTCACTATAGGATCTATAGTAGATCTTACAGTACTTACACTTACATAGTCACTAGATCTATAGTAGATCTTACACTTACACTCACTGTGACTGTGTAACACTAGTATAGTATTATATTAAAAACACTAATTATTATAATATCTAAATATCTATTAGTCAAGGCCAAGGACTAAACCTAAAGCCTTTAGATTAGATTTAGAAGCTAAATCTATATATAGACATGGAATATATTTATAATAGATCTAATATAGCAATAATAATATAGAGTCTAGCCCTTACTATACTTATTAGGCTTGACTTTTGTGTCTTTAGATCTAAAAAATAATAAGTCATCATTTATATTGGTAATATTAAATACAGATCTATACTATTCACATGTCACATGTCTTTAAGTCTTAAATACCGGTATATTAGATTGCCTAGACCTAATGTAGAGTAGAGTAATTAATTATTATTACAAACAATAAGAGTTATATGTTTGTAAAAGAAAAAAGTTTTGTAAAATGTTTTACATGTTTCATGTTCCTTCGGAAGATAGTTACTTCCTAGTCCAAACCTCCCACAGGGCGATGGGGCATGGGAGCGTGCAGGGTTAGAACCCGGGACCATCGATAAATCCAAATGATAGTCCAGCGCGCAAACCGCACTACAAGGCAGCCATAGATGTTAATGTTGGATTAGATAATCAGTATAACATATATAATATATATAACCACTAGTTCTATATATATGTATACATAATTAAGTATAAATGTTAATAATAAATTTTTAAAAATCTATTTTACAGAAAACATATATGACATGTGGCATACAGACAAGTTTACTAGATGGATCTTTCATCATTTGGGAAGAACAAGAAGAGTTAATATTCCCTGTTTCTATTGTGAAACAAATCTCAGAAACATTCTACAATTTTTTTTTAATAATAAATACTAAAAAATGTAAATACAAAATCACTTTTTAATAGAGTTCTTTATTATACACACAACATTATTTGTTTGTTATTTTAGTCCTTTTCACTTGCTTTGAATCAGGATTGAATGATTGAATATTACTATATCATAGCACAAAACTCTAGCAGGATGTTAGTTAATGGCAGCAGTCAATGTTTGAACCTGAGACGACAGAGAAGACAGTTCGGAGCGCGAACCACACAAATTTCTGGATTTCGAAACTTATTCAAATTTTGACATTTCTATGTTATTGTAGATTTGAATGTCCATTGCAATGATGACTTAAATTGATCTGTTAAGGGGTTAAATTAAAAAAAAAAAAAAGAGTTGGATCTCATTCTTGGAACGATGCTATTTATGAGAAATTGCATCTTCGAATACATATTAGAAGCCAAAAGAAAATCCACTGCCGAGGGCAGACGTAAACATTCAAAAGAAGATTTAAATTGACCACCAGTGGAAATTGGTTATGTCTTCACTGGACGTGGCAAAATATATAGACTCTAGTTTGCAGTTGGGCTGCGTAGCCACAGAAAATACTGCATTCCTCAATAATCTTTCGAGGCCAGCCTTAATTATTAAACACTTTAAATTGTGAATATCTCTGCATTTTTTAAAGATGTTTTTTAAAAATATATTCTAAATATATTCATTGAGTAATGGCTATTAACTGGCAATAATTGGGTTACTAAAATTTAATAAAATGAGTTCCATAACTACATTAACATTAGCCTATGCATTACCGGTACTTAATATTATATTGAAACTATAATTTATTTTTTACTTCCCATAGAAAAGAAAAAAACAACAACTCCTTTTCCAGTAGGATAATCTCTTTTATTTATAGTGATAGTCTAAACACAATTTAAAACCTTGTTACAGTTACAGATTAACTTGATTCTAATGATTCTTTTCCAATCAAAATATAGACTGCATGCCAACAAAAATTCTTCAATTTTGACATAGGCCTATAGATTTATAGAACTATATATATTTAACTATATAGGCCCGAATATACCAATATATTTCTGAAAGAGTGTAACGAAATCCATATTTAGTAAAGTAAAATATAGTAATAACATTATAGAATTGGTAGCAGGTAGATCTATAGGTCTGATACTGATTTTTGCTTAGTTTTTTTGGACATTTAGATCTAGTAGATCTAAATCAGCTAGACTACTTTTAAGTCTAGGTTAAGGTTAAAGCTATTTGCTACTCAATTTGCTAGTGACTAGTGTTGTACGGGGTTGTGACTCTAGAATAAAACTAAATATAATCGTGCACTACAATAACTACATTGAATGAGTTCAACATTGTAGTTAATATATTTTTTTCACCCAAATCGGGCCTATTTAGGGACGACTATATAGCCTAGGTAAATAATGTTAAACTTTATCTAGATCCAGGCCCAGCACCTCGATCGGATCAGTCTAGATTCTATAATAGATAGGTCTAATTTCTTATTATTTGCTAATAGGGGCCCTACTAGGCCTACTATATTACTCTGTATTAGTAGATATAGACTTTGAGTAATCAAATTTAGATCTAAATTTAGGCCTAGTTTATAGATCTACATCATTAAAGATCTGAGAAAAGATCTAGTTCTTGGTCAAAAGCAGTAGATATAGATTTAGAATAAGCCTGAAGCAGTAACAATAATAACATGTAGATCTAGACTCTAAGCCATAAATTGCGTAACTTCACCAAAACGAAACGTGAACTGAGGCGCGCATACTGCGTGGGCTGAAACGCTGTTCGCTTACTAGATCAAGAAAAGCCGACAAACGGTAGATCTAACATGTAAAGCCATAAATTGCGTGATTTGACCTAATTTCCCCAACTCTAACATCCACTTTTTATACATTGGTGTGTTTTAGTCGCCTTTGTTTTCGAAACTGGCCTTCCTGTAAAAGGGAATTGGGAAACACGCTGTAAGCCATAAACTGTAATAATTTGACCTAATTTCCCTAAGACTACGTCATCGACCTTGGTTGTCTAGGAGAATCTGATCTCGAATGGCTTCGAGATTGTGAAATTTGATAGGCCCTAAAACGCACATTAAAACGCTTTTATCTAAATAATTACAAAGAATATATGTCTAATATTTCGTACGTATGTTTTTTTTAAGCATTATGAAACTAAAAAAAAGTATTACACCGGTTTCCGCGTCTGACCCCAAAACCTCTTCAGTTGGTCTTTAAGTTTGTTTTAGGGCTACAATTCATACATTATATAACATACAGTTAACTATATAATATTAATATTATATATAAAATATATACTAGACCTGTATATTTATATATCTAGAGTCTCACTAGTTGATCTAGATCAGTAGATGTCTATATCTATGACTATGTATAGAATAAAGATCTAGACCTCAAACTCTAGTAGATCTATATTATATATCTACGACTATATAGATCTAGATATAGATCTAGACACTCATAGTCATAGATTCTAGATCTAGGAAGCGCAAATTTACGCTGCTAGAGCTTGTATAATACAGCAATTACCAGCAGTATAAAAATAGCCATAGCCTATAGATCTATTCCACATATGTATAGATAGACTATTGTAGAACAGTTTCCTGCTACTGTTAGTTTTCAATTTTTTTTGCTCCGTAACGGTTAGACCTATGGAAAAAAAATATTGCTCATCCATTTTCCAATAAAAATATATGCTTTCCTCAGTTTTGCAGAACATATTTAAATTTTACATTAAAATCGACTGGTCAATCTGAAGAGGTTTTTGAAGAAATTACCGAACACGTAAAAATGTCGGAACAAAGCATATAAATATAAATGACAATGTCTTATATAATACTTGAACTCCTTTTTTTTTACAGTAGTTTTATTTATTAAAGTTAAAGATTGTCACTGTTAGGTTATTTACCTCTTCTTTAATTGCAATTGGCGTCACACTATCCTGATTTTCCTTACAACAGGCATGTCAAACCCCTTTGCGTGCGGCCATCTGGCCACCAAAATTATCAAAATAATGTTAAACTATTGCGCTGGAAAATAAGAGATGACAAACTATTTGAATTTTTTTTTTCTTTAGCTATCTCTTAGTCTGTTGGACCCTTGGGGCACCAGGCAAGATTCGTCGACCGTCCCTCTATTCCTCTCTGTCGTTAGTCTTATTTAGAAATTCATTCAATGGCATGCCCGTCCACTCTTTTATGTTGTCCTCCCATCATGTGCGTAGCCGGGGGGGGGGGGGGCGGAATTAAGTGACTGATTTTATACTTTGGTTTTGTTTATTTTAGGTGATATTTTAATACCGCGGTGCTAAACCATCTTGCCCCATTGCAGCCCCCTTAATAGGAGGTTTTGCACTTAAACCCCTCTACTATAAAAAAAAAAATGCAAACGTCAATCCCCAAATTCCAAGACCATAGCTAAGGAAGATTTAGATCTTAAAACCCCCTCCGAAATTTTCGATACCCCTCCTCTTCAGTATAAAAAAGCAAAGTACACACACAATGCTTTGAGCGTTGCCAAAGGAGTTTTGAGTTTAACCCCCCTCCCTTTCAGACGGGTTTGAAGCTAAAATGTAGGCCTACCACT
>JADKLZ010005243.1:10977752-10991194 GCA_021533235.1 Biomphalaria straminea | reverse complement strand
GTGAATTTTAGTGACTTAGATCTAGTCTAGGTTTAGCCTACGCTAGATTCAGTGTAGATAATTCGCATACAGCCGCGTAAAGTCCGCGGATTTTAGTGACTTGGATCTAGTCTAGGCTTACGCTAGATTCAGACAAACAAACACTAATAGGTCCAATACCTCCCCCCCCCCTCCCAAAAGGCATTATTTAGAAAGCAAATGTCAACTAAACATTCAAATAGGCCTGTATATTACAGGCCCTGTTTATGAGGAGGATTTAATAATTAAATAATAAATTAATAAACAAGATAAAACATTATTACCTTAAAAACACATCATGACTAGTATCTATAAGATACACATAGGAACTAAAAATGTACATTTCCAACACAGAGAAAGCATGGAGGCATCTCTAAGAATGTTTTTTTAATGAAAAAAAAATGGAATAGCTACCATTCTTTACTAATGTTCTTTACCTTTGTTCTTTACTAATTCTTTGAAAAAAAATATTAGTTGTTTTAGGTTTTGGGATGACAGTCAAGTTGTTACTTGATTAAAAAATAACTTTCATTACATTTTCTGTGGACATACCACAGCTGATGACATTGTTTCTGTTCTGGGTGGAATGTTGGCAAGATATTTTTTTATTTTCACAATCAAGTAACAATAATTGATTTGTTAAATGCATAGTTTTATTATGTTCTAGGATGTATCACACAAATGGGCGGACACACACACACACATATAGGGCCTATATATATATATATATACCATATATATATATATATATATTGCTACTGCGCATGCACCTTCACTTCTGACACATTTTATTTTATTTTCCTTGTAAAGGCTAAGTTCATGGTGATGTCAAACTCAGGAGGTGTGGAATTATTCTTTTTTTACTACCTGGTAGTTAAGGAACTGGGACTTAAAGCTATTTTTAAGTCTGATGGCTTAGGGCAAATGAATACAAATATCTATTGGTACATAAAAGTTTAAAGCTTTTAGAACAAATAACATTTGACCATAGGGTTGTTACCTTCATCTGGGTCCCCACCCATGTAGGTATAGAGGGAAATGGAATAGCAGACTGGAAGGCAAAGAGAGCTTTCCAGGAACCCTCATTAAGGCGCTATTATCCCATTCGTTGTTGGAAAGGCTTTTATCCAACGAACAGGCTTAAACTGGTAGCTCTTCACCCCAGTCCTAAGGGTTACCAGCACGGCCATTGATAAGAGTAAGGGGAACTGCTGCCACGCCTCGTTCCTGGGTCCCACTCGCCATAAGTGAAAGAAGGCAGCACTAATCATGGGGAATGAGCCTCATATTGTAACTGCCACTGTAAGTTAAAATTTTGCTACTGTTTTTAATACTTTAATTGTGCTTTGTATACATAACTCTTAGCACTCCATATATATTAAAAAAATATAGTTAAGGAAGGAATCCTTAAAGATTAAGGTCATGACATGGCCTAAATTATGCAGAAGTGTTAAATATCATTTTGATAAGTAGTGTTAAAGCATTCCCACCAAGTCTTGATTCTCTCTCAACAAAACAACATAGATATACTAACAAAAAGAGGCATCAGTGAGCTGAGCATTTGTTTTATATTGATAAAACATGATAAATTGTCACTCATCTTTTTGTCAAAAAAAATATTAGCATATAATATGTTGTATGGGATTTCCTTGAAGAAAAAGGTAAATAAATAAAATAGTTTCCAATATCTTTGTTGATTTATTAGATGGAAAACCTATGCTACGCCAAGGAGACACTGGTGATTGGATTGGAACTTTTGAAGGACACAAAGGTGCTGTTTGGGGTGCTACATTGAACAGAGAAGCAACAAGAGCTGCAACTGGAGCAGCAGACTTTACAGCGTAAGATTGTTTTCAGTAGATATATTTTACAAAGCAACAGAAATGTTTGATGAGTCATGGAGATAGAATTTAATTCTATAATATGTGGTAAGTGATTTATATAAATTGTAAAATCTTTCTTATTTGTGGTTTCAGAAAAGTTTGGGATGCAGAAAAAGGGGAAGAGCTTCAAAGTTTTTCCCACAAACATATCGTTAAAAGTGTTGATTTCTCAGCTGACAGCCGCTATTTGTTGACTGGCAGCAATGAAAAACTGTTAAAAATTTTTGATTTAGAAAAGCCGGAAGCAGGTAATAAATAATCAAAAGTAAAAAAAAATGTACTCAATCATGCGCACAAACACATAATCAATTAATCTTGTTGAACTTATTATTCTCTTTTTTTTTTTTTTTCAATTTTTAATTGTGTTTGAATTTAAAGTTCAAGTTTATTTTAATTAGTAGCTTATACAAAATTATATTTTTAAGGTTTATAACTCTTTAATTTGATCTATTGTTTTGTATTATAAAATGCTAGATGTCAGAACAACAGAAATCAAGCAACCAATAGCCTCAATCGTTCTCTATTTCATAATAAATATTTTAATCGAGATAATTATCCAAAGCAGTAGCTGTTTAACAAATTGCATGGATTAGAAAAATTCTAGAAACTTTTGACACTGCCTATCTTTTTGTTATTTAAAATTTTTTTTTCTATGACTAATAAATACAATCAATAAATGTTCTATAAAGTAGTGACATTATCATTTCCCTTTTTTTCTATACATTTACATATGATTACTGTTCCTAATATCATACTATATGAAGGAATGGTGAACTGAAAAAAAAAAAAAAAAGGTTTACATATTTAATTTAAAAATAAAATAGTTGGCATTCAGAAGACTATAAGTAGCAGTTGTACAAGTAGAAGCAATGTTGAAATTGGATATTTAATTGAGCTTCAATTCTTGAGATCTAAACATGGAAAAACAAATTACACAAAACCAATAGCAGTTTTTCTCCTCTTTGGAGCTGCTAATTTTCAAACTAGATGTATATTATTTTGAAAAACTTGTTAAAAAATAAAGATAGCTGTTTAAATATACTGCTTGAAAACAATTAGTCATTAAAATATTTTTTTGTAGTCTCACACAAACAACATTCAGAAATAAAAAATTAAAAAAATATGGATACATTAACACATTTTAAAAACATTGTAAGCATAGAAAATAAAACCCTTATATCAACTGTAAAATTTTTCTTTTGGTTACAGTATGTAATTTATCTAATGTATATATCTTGACATTTTTTTAGACTCATAAGAGTGTTAACATTATATTTGTATGTTTTATTCTTACAGATCCGAAAGTCTTTAATGGCCATTCATCTAATATAAAAGCTGTTCATTTCAACAAAGAGTGCACTAAAGTTTTGAGTACCAGTGATGATAAAACACTAAGGTTGGATTTTGTTTTCATGACACTGTAAGGCTAAATTGTATTGACTATAACCACCCCTCTCTAGTATGTTGGCCGATATGGTGGGGTCGGGAGGGGGCGATGGATATTTTTAGGGATGGATATTATTAGAATATTTTTTCAACATTTTTCAAAAGGTCCTTTTTTAATAGGATGAATGGTGAGCTTTAGGTCAGGAGAATGCGTTTCTTCGGTGGAGAATGCAAGAAAACGTTTTTTTTGCGTCGAGGCTTCGCCCCGAACACCATTGCTAAATAATGAGTTGTAGATGTCAGGAGAATGCGTTACTGCAGTGAAGTATGCAAGAAAACGCTTTTGGTGTCGGAGCTTCGCCCCGAAATCTACTGATAAAAAATGAGCTGTAGATGTCAGGATAATGTGTTTCTGCAGTGACGAATGCAAGAAAACGCTTTTGGCGTCGGGGCTTTGCCCCAAAATCTACTGATAAATAATGAGCTGTATGAGTTGTAGATTCAGGAGAATGCGTTACTGCAGTGAAGTATGCAAAATAACGCTTTTGGCGTTGGGGCTTCGCCCCGAAATCTATTGATGAATAATTAGCTGTAGATGTCAGGAGGATGCGTTTCTACAGTTAAAAATACAAGAAAACGCTTTTGGCGTCGGGGCTTTGCCCCGATTTCCACTGGCAAAGCTTACAGCCCTCCCTCAGACTCCAGCTTGCCTCAACATGACTTTTTTTTTTCACGTAGGTTAAAAATATATATATATATGTGCTGTACACACGTTTATGCATAGGGTTAGGGTTTACTGGGCATTAGGGTTAGGGTTTGGAAAAAAATCGCCCCCCCCCCCACTCCAAAGTTCTGGATCCGCTAGTGCTCCCTCTAATGTTTAATAGACATCTTTCAAGCTGATGGAAATGTACTGCACACGATAGTGATATTTTTTGGTCAAATGTTTTACTAAACTAACCATTTTCATTATTTTTTTCTTGTGAACTGATTTTGGTGAATTAATTGCTGGAAATTAATTACAGTTGAACCAGTTGTGATTTCAGAAATATATAATCATAAATATAAGGACTACATTATGAAAAACCTAAATAAATGCTTTTAAATGAGCTTATCTTCTTATCAGCACAAAGTCAACCAGAAGATGATCTTGAAATCTTTGGAATTATATAAAAAAATGTCTTAAACCTATGCAGATAATTTCATCCCAATGTAGCAATCACTTGACTGTCTTCTATTTTGTCAAATCCTTTGACCATTTTTCAGAATTTCTCTCTGCTTCCTGGCTTTCTTGATGGGATTATGCTCAACTCTTTCTCTCCCAAGCGATGATAATGTGGTCAGTAGTTTTTGTAAAAGTCGATTAAGCGTCGATAAGGTTGTCGGTGCAGTAAAATCCTTTGTCCCCTTGTGGCAGGTGGAGATGGGTGTACATGGAGCAGCATTCTTTCAGTAACTCTGTTTTATATAAAAATAAACAGCATTATAAAGGCTGTGTCCCCTGGCATAGAGCAGACATGCCTACCGTCCCGCATTATGCTGAACCGTCCCGCAAAATCATAAAAAAAGCTCACATGTTCCGCCGTTCCGCACTTGCGAGTTTTTGTTCCGCCAAGTCCGAATTCCGACAAAAAAAAATCACTGTTTTTTCATTATTTATTAATAGAGTGAAATGAAAATGATTGAATGCAAAATATATATAGGTCTGTGTTTATTGTTTACATTTCACCTCCTCCCGGACCCGGTGTGTCTAAATTTTAGATCTAGACTACTTAGTCGACTTAGATCTAATCACGTAGTGTTAGTACATAGATCTTGATCTTGTAGTCTAGATACTAAATCCATTCTTAGAATCTAGATCTAGTAAGCCAAATGCTCCATTCAAATCCCTTTCCTGACAATGGAACCAGATCTAGTAGAGTTACTAGCTAGAGCTGGTTATTTAAAGCCTTAAGTCTACTAGTCACTAGTGACTAGTCACTAGTCTGACATACTTAAAGGGAAACTCTCATGGTTTTGACAATTTTTGATATGATATGTGTTTTGATTTACAGATAATGAATATATTATTCTTTTTTTTTTTATTTGCAAGAATAACTTAGTAATTGATGTTTTTCTGACATAATTTTTCTGCGCATCCAAAACGGTCATATTTTCACGGAATTTCTGTGTGACGTCACAATGGTGCTCTCAAATCTTAGGCTATATAGACATCTAGATCTACTAACTAATCCGAGTAGGCCTACCGGGGCCGGTACTTGTCTTCCACGAATTTATTTTAAAACAAGCTCCCGATGTAGATCTAGTCTAGATCTAAAATATGTATTATAGACTCTAGGCATTTTTTTTTTCTTTTATTAGATCTAGAATTAACCCCAACTCCGAATACCAAATCATTAATGATAAACAGTAACCTTTAAAAGTAATATTAATACGTGTACATTAAATATACTGTTAATTTAGTCTGCAAAGGAAAAAAAAAGTGTTGAGGTTGTATGAGAAGTGGTCGTCTCCTTTCCATCAAGACTAAAACTGAAAGATTTAAAAACTCCTTTGTCCCACTTTCGGTCAGAGTGTTACGAGGTCAGCTGTCGTCATCGAGAAGTAGGCCTACATAGAAGTCAAATCCATGAAGCGCTGGTTGTGAATGTGTATGTGTGTTCTTATGTGAATGTTCGAATTTTTCATCAATATTGTTTTTGTACAGTAGTTATGTTGATCTTGTGCAGAGCAGATTTTCTTTCTACGAAATATCATAGAACAAAGTCTTGAGTACCAACAACGGCTAGCGATCAGTTTCGTAGACTTTAAGAAAGCATTTGATAGTGTCCACCGAGAATCACTATGGAAAATAGCTAGAGAATACGGCATCCCAGAAAAATTTGTCCAGATCCTACGACACCTATACAGTCAGTCTAGTTGCTGCATTAAAACAGAAGGAGGAACCACAGAGTTTTTTAGCATCGAGACAGGTGTGAGACAGGGGTGCATCTTATCTCCCTTCCTTTTCCTCCTAGCCATCGACTACATAATGAGGAAAGCAATGAACCAGACTGCCTTTGGTATTCCATGGTGTGAACAAAACCGAATGACGGACTTGGACTTCGCCGATGACGTTGCACTACTCGGGGCGACAAATAAAAGTATACAAGAAATGACTGAGAGCCTAGATAGAGAGGCACCCAAAATTGGCCTCCGCATAAACTTGGATAAGACAAAAATTTTGCGAGTGGGATATAAGGCAAAGGGTGCCCCTGTCAGACTTGGCGAGTCAACGCTTGAAGAGTTGGACAAGTTCACTTACCTTGGCAGCATCATAACAAATGATGGGGATGCATACCATGATGTAGTGTGCCGAATAGGAAAGGCAGGGAGCATTTTCCAAAGGCTGCAGCCTATTTGGACAAGCCAAGCCATTGGACTCGAGACAAAAATACACCTTCTCAACACAATTGTCATTCCAACTGCAACATATGCATGTGAGACATGGAAGTCATCTGTCAAAATTGAGAAGAGACTAAATGTGGCTCAACAAAAAATGGCTGAGACGGATTCTGAGAGTCAGTTACACAGATCGGGTCTCAAACAAGGAAATCCTATGCCGAACTGGGAGTCGAACACTCAGTAAGGTTGTGACAGAACGTCGCATGAGGTTTGCGGGACATGTTCTACGACAAAATGAACTACGCATACCAAGAATTGCGATGACATGGAGGCCAATACGAGGAAAACGCAAACAGGGACGTCCTCGTATAACTTGGCGTCATACCTTCATGGAGGACCTCAAAACAGTGGACACCAGATGGGAGGAGGCTTCAGACATTGCCAATGACAGATCATTATGGAGACAGCTTGCCACCCAATGCGCCGAACGGCGCGGGAGGACCTAAGTCTAAGTAAGTTATGTTGAGGTTGTCAATTGTAAAGAAACGTAATTTATATTAGATTGGATCAAATTATCTTATTTTATCTTATTTGGTACTGTAACCTAGCCTATGTATTGAACCAGTTGATGTATAATAGATCTACTTGTACCACTATTTCGGCCAATAGGCTCCGAGAAACTTTGACGATGACGCATTATTTTCCCCCCAATAGGCTATTGTGAATAGACATCGTGCAGCTTTGGGAAAACCCCGTGTCACCATATATAAAAAACAACAACAACAACAACAAAAAATAAACAACTTAGGAGTATTTTTTTAATTATTTTTTTAAACCTGTGGTATAGCCCTTCCGTATAAGTCGGGTCTTGGGATGTGTATGGAAGTATATAAGTATTAGGCGGAGATACTGTATTGTTATTGTTACAGCGTGAGAGACGGATGAGCCCGTTAGCGTGATATATATATATATATATATGAGTTTACGGTACATATAGTATATCCTTACGGCTAAGGGCCCCGCGCATGACGCTCGCCCAGGGCCCAGCAGCGCTCTGATACGGACGCCCTTGTTTATAAACAAAGACCGATTTTAAATCAACGTGGAGACTAGATCTAGCCGTGAAGCGTAAGAATAAATGCGATCTAGATCTATAGAGAGTTTATCGGTGATATAGGTATAGATCTAACTTAGCCAGGTTCAGTTGTGACGTCACGTCTTTAAAAACTATAACCATCTCGCAGAACCCCGTTTTTTAGGAGGCGTGGCAAATTTACTGTCTAATTTATTAAATATAAAATTTTCTAAGCATTTAAATAAAAAATGATATAATGTTTACTATTACAACTTTTTACGCAGAATTTAAATATGTCAATAACTAAAATTTGAAAAACTATGAGAGTTTCCCTTTAACATAGTCATAAGAAAAGCATTTATTAAACAACAAAAATGTAATTAAGTTAAGATCTAGAATTGATCTATTACTAAAATACTTAGTAAGTTAGTCTACATTACTTTCTAGATCTAGAATCCAGATATAATGATATATCACTAGATTTAGAATTAGACCTAGATTTTAGATCTAATATTAATAGTAATAATTAGTAAGCAATAGACTAAATTTCACTAAATAGTACAATTGCTGAATTAGAAGTTGATAGATCTATTAGATTTCTAGAGATGTAATAGGCCTAAATTCACTATTTAGTTCTCAATAAGTCCATAGATCTATAGTATATCTAGAGATAAATATTAAGATCTTTAGATTAGAGGACTTCTTAGATTTAAATTATTCTAGACTTGACTTACTTGACTTAATCCTGTGTACTCCCAGGGGAGCATAGGGCCGCAACCACACCTCTCCACCGAACTCGGTTCTGAGCAGCTTTCTTTATCTGCTCCCATGTCATTCCAGTACCCTCAGCTTCACTGATGACTGACCTCTTCCAGGTTTGCTTGAGTCTGCCCGCTTTCCTCTTTCCTTGTGGATTCCAGTCAAGAGCCTGCTTTGCAACATTGGTAGCTGGTTTTCGCAGGGTGTATCCTATCCAGCTCCATTTTTGTTTGGTAATGTCTTGTGCTATGGGCTTTTGTCTTGTTTTTTTCCACAAATCGGTAGTGGTTATCTTTTCTGGCCACCTAATTCCTAATATCCGGCGTAGGCATCTGTTAACAAAAGTTTGGAGCTTTTCCATATTTCTTTTAGTGACTCTCCAAGTTTCTGAACCGTAAAGGAGAACAGACTTAACGTTAGTATTATAGATTCTTATCTTGTTATGTAGAGATACTGCCTTGGAGCGCCAGATTGTTTGAAGAGTTGAGAAGGCAAACCTAGCTTTATTTATTCGAATTAGTACATCATCATCAGCTCCACCGTCCTTGCTAACTCTGCTTCCGAGATAGGTGAAGTGGTCTGTATCAAGGATGTTTTCTCCCTGTAGCATGATTGGGTTCTCTTGTCTATTGTTGATCCTCATAACTTCTGTCTTCTTTTTATTGATGAGAACTCCAGTCTTTTTTGCTATTTCTGAGAGTCTGGTGAGCTTGGTTTGAGCATTTCGTTGTGTATGGGACGCAGTTCAGAGAAGGTTGGTGTTATTGGATTAATGATAGAGAAACGGAATCAGTTCTGCTTGGTGGGACCTTTTGCAGCCATACTCTGCATTCTGCACCAAGAAGCACTGTGTGGCAAAAGTCTACAAATGAAGAACGTGATGGATGTTGTCATGAAGACGGTGAACTTCTTATGTGCATGGGGTCTCAACCACAGACAGTTTGTGTCATTTCTAGCTGATTTAGAAACAGAATACCGAGAGTCGCTGTATCATACAGAAGTCAGATAGTTGGGTCGTGGAAAAGTGCTGCAGAGATTTTTTGAACTGAGACGGGAAATAGCATTGTTCATGGCAACGAAAGACAGAGACAAACCTCGGCTCAGTGGCCCAATGTTTTTGTCGGATCTTGCTCTTTTACTAACATCTCAATGCACTCAATTCACAACTACAGGACACAAAGCAGCTGATTGCCGTGATGTTTGACCGCATCAAATCATTCAGATGCAAGCTGACTTTGTGGGCCACTCAGCTGGCAGATAGGAACCTGGCTCATTTATCTTTTTTTACAGAGCATAACGGTTGAACCACAGCGCCTGAACGACTATGTAGACATCCTCTCCAGACTACTGAAATTCGCTTTCAGCAATTGACTGCTCTTGAACTACAGTTTTTTTTCATATTGCCACTACGTTCGCAGTCCTGGTGGAAATACTGGACCTGCAGTGTGACACTGTTCTGAAGCAAAAATAGGCTGATGTTGGCGTTCCACATTTCTATGAGAGAAGTTTTCAAACTTATTCTGCGCTACTGCTAGAATTCTAACGATGTTTGGGAGTACATACGTTTGCAAACAGTTTTTGTCCAGAATGAAGATATAAAACAGCATTACGATCAAGACTGACTGATTAGCATCTGAGAGCGGCTTGCCACTACACATGACTTCAGGTCTAACGTCGATGGTCTGGTCTCTGCCAAACGCTCTCAGCTGAGTGGACAGAAACATGAGTGACGAGACATGTGCAGTAGGCCTAGTAATTATAGTTTTTTTTTATTTTGTGGAAACTACAGTTTCTGCTTTTTTTTTAATTAGTGACAGAGACAACGTCAACTTATTTTAGTAAACTAAACTGCCTGTGCATGTAATAAACTACACTAAATGTAATTAATAATTATAAAAACTTTATTTTAACATTTAACTGCAGTGACAGTAGTGTTCGTAAAATTTGAAGTTGTGCAGCCCGCTGACTGGTTGTTACTTTCCACTGCGGCCCACATGATGATATGAGTTTGATACCCCTGCTATAAACCCTGCTTTTGACTCCATATTTAACCCTACATTGTAGAACTATACAATCAAAGACCTAATGTCATACAGCTGTTGGGCCTTTAACTGAGAGAATTCATTCAAAATTTAACTCCACCCATTGACCCATCACTAAAATAGAAATCCCACAGAACCCTCCTTGGTTGATTAATAAACTGAAATTCAATTTATACCTTCTTAATTTCAAAAGATAAAATATAGACCCAAGCAAAACTATAGGGAACTGCTGGAGAGCTATGGAGCTTGTGGCACCATTTACACTGACGGACCCAAGATGGATGGAAGGGTCCCATGTGCCTTCTCTTTTCGAAACAAAACATCTCACATAGACTCCTTGATGGATGCTTTATCTTTACGGCCGAGTAACATGCAATTGCACTCATTCCTGTAAAAGTATCATACAGGAGAAAATTTGTCATAAAAAAAGCCTAAAACTTTTAGATAAAAAAACATCAGACCATAGGGATGTTACCTTTATTTGGATTTACTTCCTTGAGGGCATAGAGGGAAACAAAATGGCAGAGAGAGTAGCAATGAGAGCCCTAAATCAAGCAGTATCAGGAACCCTAATTCCCTGCTTGGACCTCAGACAGTGTATAGCCCATGCCACCTACGGAGAGTGGCAGGATTGCTGGGAGGCTGAGACTGACAGCATGCTTAGACAAGTTGTGGGGGGTGTCAGGTGGCAGTCCACATCAAAAGGTCTGATAAAGCATGGAAGAACGACCATGTCCAGACTTAGGATTGGCCACATCTACATCACTCACTCCTTTTTGCTAAAGGGAGAAGAGCCCCCTTTGTGAGAGTACTGTAACTCCTACCTCACCATAAAGCATATCCTCCTTGATTACCTCAATTACCACAATATTAAAGGAAAGTATTTTAGAGCAGACAACTTAAAAACTTTGGTTATGTCAACCCCTGAGAAATTATTAGGTTTTATTCAGGAGGTGGTATTGACTTCTAAAATGTGATTTTGCCCATGGCTTAATTGTGCCGATGTTACAAAATCCCGAAATATGAAATACCTTATCTTGATACACATTGTTTAATATTTCCGCAAAAGCATTGAATGATGAGTAATGGATAATATAATGTTCATTTTGACTCATAAGATATTGGTCATTAAAGTGTAAATTACTAGTAAATAAACCTTTTGAAGTCCTGTTATAATTACAGAGTGAATGAGTTTGCATTACTAATATAAATGTAGGCTGTCTTTGAGCTTCCATTTTTTTGTGTTGATTGCTAGTCAAGGACATGTTTTGGTAGGACATGGCTTTTGCTCCCATAATCATGAGGAAGAAATTAGTTTATAACCATACAATTTGTAACATTTAAAATTTATTGACCTCTCTTTTGTATTGAATTAGTTTGTACTTATCTACCTTAATTATAAATTTTAAGCAACCATTGAAACTAATTCTGTCAAGCCAATTGAAGGCAACAGTGCATTATGATTTTTATGACAGAATTTTTTTTTCTATTTTTTTTTTCCTTCAGAGTTTGGGATGTAAATAATTGTCAAGAGATTCATAAAATAGAAGTATCATCACCCCCTGGCAGTTTAGAACTGACATGTGATGGCACAATTTTTACTGTGGCATATGGACATTTTACTGCTTTCTACAATGCAGAGACGTAAGGGATTCTTTGTTATTATTTGTATTTTATGACTATTAAACTCAATTTTATTTATATTCTTTTTTTATTTTTCAGTTTCCATTATTTTAGACATTTTACTCACCATTTCTAACAAAGCTTATATCAAGTCACTCTATCTTTCTGCCTGTTTGTACACTTTATTTCTCATACACCCAATATCAGATCAAGTTGAAATTTTGGATTTTTTTTTTCCTTTTACCTGACAAAACAAGAATCTATAGAAACAATTAACAAAGTGGTATTTAATAATTTAGTTTGGTATTTTTAATTTTGCAAGGGAAAGAAATTGTTCTTGGCCAATGTTGTGATTTAAGTTGAATTATTCCCCTTGAGAAGGCCTGATCTCTCCAGTTCAAATTCAAGTAGTAAAACTTTCTTTTTAATGCATTTAAAAAGCGATCACTGATTCAACACTGATGCCCCCTTTTTCCTATTCCCTCTTTTCCAACGAGGTCCAGACAAGTAATAAGATCATAGTGCATCAAAAAAGCTAAAAACATGAAATTGCACTAAACAAAAACAAATGATAAAAATATTTTTAATTGAACAGATTTATTGTTGTTGGTCTATTATTACATGACTGATCCAAACTAATTGATACAGTTATGCTTTTTGAAAAAAAAAGTATTTTTATGTTTTTAAGCGGTGCCAGAAAAGAGGAAAAGACGCTCTTTGATTTCTATGGCCTGTCTGTTCGTCTGTCCCATTTAGATCCCAGAAACTAAAATGAAAAACGATATCATGATATTTTAGATCATTCAAAGTTTTTCCAAATGTGAACCATCTAATTTTAAAATTATCCATGCTTAGATTACACCAAATACAAATACAACACTTTTCAGTGAAAAACTTAAGTTTTTTAAAAATGTTACAGACGTCTTTATTAATAAATCAAGCTTCATTGAATTCATAGATTCGTGCATTGGTACAAAAAATTTGCATCTAAGGTCACAATGGAAAAAGTATCAATGGATCATTATTAAATATATTTTCCATTTATTAACTAACTCATTGAATAGAATATTGATTCTAATGTTGTTTTTAAAATAGAGTTTTGATACGAACTTTGTTTTAGCTATAAATTTGAATAATAACAAACTACTTTTGTACAGCGCAGTTTTGACATATCCTCATTATAGGGTCTAAATAAGACTAAGTAGAGACCAGATCTATCTATTTATCTGTCTAATCTATCTATCTATCTATCTATCTATCTATCTATCTATC
>JADKLZ010005243.1:10950880-10976778 GCA_021533235.1 Biomphalaria straminea | reverse complement strand
TCGCAGGGGCTCCTGGTAAATCAAGAGGCAGCGGGAAATCTGTTATATGTTATAAAATGGTTTAATTTAATAATTTATACATCTAAAATCTGTTCCTAGATCTAGATCTAGATCTAAAACTCGAATTCAACTCTAAGAAGATTTATAGAACTTCTCTTCGCAAGTATAGTTTTATGCTTTAGCACATGAACATACTAATTATAGTCCATTTAATCAAATTAACATTCAAATTTGTTTTTCTAAAGCATTGTTACATGAGTGCAGCTATATTCTTAATATCGCATAAATTAAGGTCAATTAGCCATTTTCTTTTATCTCCATTCATAGTATTTTTCCTTCATGAATTCACGCATTTTTACTTATAACAAGCAAATGGGAAGATCCCTTTGCACAACATGGTGTGAATGGGAAATAATATATCCAAATCCGCACTATTTTCATTCACAAAATAGCATAGCATATTTTTTTTTAATTTAAAAAGATTTTAATAAGGCGTATGTATGTATATATATATAATATATATATAAAGTATTATATAAGGCGTTAGTATGTATATGTCGAATAGAAGTCAAAACCGCTTGACCAATCTTGATTAAACTTGGCAGAAATGTTCGTTGGGTACTAACTTAGACAATAATGTATGTATTGTAGCCCTAAAACAAACTTAAGACCCTAAAAAAAAAAGTTGCCCAACTCTATTAGACTATTGTATCTAAAAAAAACTAGGTCACAAAGCCATGTCTAAAGGATGAGGCAAGACGAAAAGGTCACGCATGCGCAGAGATGAAAATGTCTAGATCTAAATTAACTCTCATCCAATAAAACATAATTTTTTACTTTTACACATGAATATACATATTAGTTTCTATTTATTTCATTATTGAATTAAAATTAACCTTCAAATTTCAGTTTACAAAACATTTTTTACATAAAATCGTTTGCTCTAAATGCAAATGGCTTTAAAAGTCTTGACATACTTTTCCGTAACTTTAGGCACTAATAGGCCTACATGTGTCGCACAAAGGTACAAATGAAATGAACATCATAGGTCATAATTATAATATCGCACATTATAAATACATATTAATGTAATAAAATACTTACATAATACAATTTACTTTTCATTGTATTTTTCAAAGCATTTAAGCCTACAACTACTGATTCGGTTTAATTTTAAGTCTTTTTTTTCAATCTACTTTTTTTCCAACTCCGCCTGGGTACACCTTATAGGGGTATCTTGCCGGTCCCAAGCCCGTGTAAAGGAGGAGGGGTGATCGTAAGGCTAGCAACCTCACATCACTAAACTATTGCTACAGAAACCCGGAAACACACCAAACCAACTAGAACTTGGCCAGGAAGATTCCTCTATGGAAGAGTTTATGACGTGTACTAGTGAAAGCCGTCTGGAAACTAGCACACCGACAAACCTTCTGACGACCAAGACCTCAACCAGGATAGGGACCTGGAACATCAGAACCCTATACGATAGTGGCAGAATAAACGAAGTGGCAAACGAAATGAGAAAATCAAGGTTCTAGGCCTCAGCGAAACACGATGGAATGGAAGCGGTCTAAACAATCTGACAACTGGAGAAAGCATTGTATATTCTGGACATGAAAATCTAGATCACGATCACACACAGGGAGTAGCACTTCTACTATCAAGAGAGGCATGAAAGGCTTTGTTGGGATGGGAGCCAGTTTCCTCAAGACTAATGTCAGCCAGGTTTAATGCAAAGGGAAGGAAAATAACCATTATCCAGTGCTATGCACCCACAAATGCAGCACCAGAAGAAGAGAAAGAAGAATTTTATAATTTTCTTCAATCTATAATAGAAAAAGCACCTAAAAATGATATCAAGCTCATTATGGGTGACCTGAATGCAAAAGTAGGTACAAACAATGCTGGAAAGGAGCTCTACATGGGTAAACATGGTACAGGCACATGCAATGAAAATGGGGATTTATTTGCTGATTTCTGCGCATTCAATGATCTCATCATAGGAGGAACCATCTTTCCACATAAAAATATACACAAGACAACATGGATTTCCCCAGATGGTAAAACGGAAAACCAAATTGACCATTTTGCAATCTCCCGAAAATGGAGAAGTCTACTTGATGTTAGGGTGAGACGAGGAGCAGATGTAGCTTCTGACCATCATCTACTAATAGCGACAGGATGGATCAAACTTAAATCCTTTAAGGATTTTTCAGACAGACCACACTACAAATTCAACACCCAGTACTTGAAGAGCGAGGAAAACAAGGTACTCTTTAACTGTGAGGTTAAAAACAAATTTGAAGTACTTGCTGGACTAGTGTCAGATGAAACCATTGAGCAGCACTGCCTCACTCTCCAAGAGATATGGAAAAGCACATGTACAGATGTCCTAGGCAGGAAAACGAAACAACACAAGGAATGGTTTTCTGCAGAGACATGGGGCAAAATCCAGGAACGGAAAGAGCTAAAAGAAAAGATAAACCAATGCCAGAATGAAGAGCAAAAAGCTAACCTTAGAGCCCAGTATTTTGCAGTAAACAAGTCTGTAAGAAAGAGTGCAAGAGAGGACAAAAAACGCTTCCTTCATGAAATGACAGTCGATGCAGAAAAGGCAGCAGAGCAAAGAGACATGAAAAGGTTGTATGACATAACAAGAGCCTTAGCAGGAAGAAATACCAACACCAACAAGCCAGTGAAAGACAAACAAGGAAAGATCATCACCAGTGATGTTGGACAGAAGGAAAGATGGGCAGAACACTTTCAAGAAATTTTGAACCGACATCCTCCTAAATCGATTCCGGACATACCCCCAGCAACAGAAGAAATGGATGTTAACACAGGTCCTCCTACTAAAGGGGAAATCATCAAGGCCATCAAGAATGCAAAAAGTGGAAAGGCGCCAGGCCCAGATGGTATACCAGTAGAGGCACTAAAAGCAGACCCCAAAATATCAGCTGAAATGCTGCACCCACTGCTATTCAAGATTTGGGAACAAGAACAGGTCCCAAAAATCTGGAAACTGGGTTATCTAGTTAAACTACCCAAAAAAGGTGACCTTACCCAATGCAACAACTGGCGAGGAATCATGTTACTGTCAACCCTTAGCATTTCTTAACTAGGATAATATTAGAACGCCTGAAAGATGCTCTAGACAAAAGACTAAGACCAGAACAGGCTGGATTCCGTAAGGAGAAATCATGCACTGACCACATTGCTACACTACGTATTATCATAGAACAATCTATCGAGTGGCAATCTCCTCTGTACATGACCTTTGTTGACTTCGAGAAAGCCTTTGACAGTATCGACAGAGACATAATCTGGAGACTGATGAATCACTACGGAATCCCAACAAAATTCACCAATATCATTAAACAGTTATACGATGACTCATCTTGTCAAGTAATACACAATGGTAAGCTGACCAACCCTTTTCAAGTAAAAACAGGAGTAAGACAGGGATGTATGCTTTCGCCTTTGATATTTTTACTGGTGATTGATTGGGTCATGAGGCAGACAGTCTTAAATAATAAAAGCGGCATACAGTGGACACTAACACAGCAATTAGAAGACCTGGATTTCACCGATGACATCTGCCTTCTCTCCCATACGCAACAAAATGCTCAGACCAAACTCACCAGACTCTCAGAAATAGCAAAAAGGACTGGACTTCTAATCAATAAAAAGAAAACAGAAGTTATGAGGATCAACAATAGACAAGAGAACCCAATCATGCTACAGGGAGAAAACATCCTTGATACAGACCACTTCACTAATCTCGGAAGCAGAGTTAGCAAAGACAGTGGAGCTGATGATGATATACTGATTCGAATAAATAAAGCTAGGTTTGCCTTCTCAACTCTTCAAACAATCTGGCGCTCCAAGGCAGTATCTCTACATAACAAGATAAGAATCTATAATACTAACGTTAAGTCTGTTCTCCTTTACGGTTCAGAAACTTGGAGAGTCACTAAAAGAAATTTGGAAAAGCTCCAAACTTTTGTTAACAGATGCCTACGCGGGATATTAGGAATTAGGTGGCCAGAAAAGATAACCACTACCGATTTGTGGAACAAAACTAGACAAAAGCCCATAGCACAAGACATTACCAAACGAAAATGGAGCTGGATAGGACACACCCTGCGGAAACCAGCTACCAATGTTGCAAGGCAGGCTCTTGACTGGAATCCACAAGGAAAGAGGAAAGTGGGCAGACCCAAGCAAACCTGGAAGAGGTCAGTCATCAGTGAAGCGGAGGGTACTGGAATGACATGGGAAAAGATGAAGAAAGCTGCTCAGAACCGAGTTCGGTGGAGAGGTGTGGTTGCAGCCCTATGCTCCCCTGGGAGTACACAGGATTAAGCAAGCAAGCAACTTTTTTTCCTTTCAAATTTTTTCATTATGTGCATTTAGACCTAACAATAACATACGAAACATGGCTAATGTATCTAGGTCAACACGCTTACACGTCTTTTACTATAATAGGCTTAAAGATTTTTAATTTATTACTAGATTTCTATGGTATTCAAATTGTTTAGGATTCTAGATCTAGATCTAGAGATATATAAAATTCAACTAACAATGTATATAAACAATTACATTCACCCGTTTGATTTGATTTTAAAATATATTGTATTGTTTTTTTTTGTTTATATGTCTACAGTAAGCTTTTCACCAAGGCAACGTGTATTGATTTCACGAACTTTCAACTCTATATAAAATTAAAAACATTGTTGGCTTTTGACTAATAAATTCAATAAACTCTCTTTCGCGTTATTTTTATATTTAAATCATTGAGAATTCAATACTTTACTCTCTTAAATATATAATATATGATTGACTATACTTTTACAGAATAAAGTCTAGATCTACTTATTAACCTGCACTTTATACATAATAATTAAAAAAAAAAATACATTATTTAATAAAGCAGTCTACACCAAGACAAATGCACTAGTCTAGCTCCATAGATAAACTGGTACAAAAAAAATCTTTTTATTTATAATTTTAATCAAATATATTTAGGTCTACAAGCAAATGTTTTTCTTTGAAAAAATGGATTTATGTCGATTAGCTAATTGTATAGCTACATTTGTTTACATTTATGCATTCTACATTTATGCATTCCACATTCTTTTTACTTATAACATTATTATTTCGTTTAATTGTTTACAAAATGCTCTCAGTGACTACATCGACAGTGATAGCCAATTAAGACCCGCGGGCCGCGGGTAACATATGGCTAGTATATATATAGTATATACCAGGGTCATCTGGGAGAGGCAATGTTTAGGGCACATTTCCTAGGTCTTCCTCATGTTTAGGAGGTAAGCAGTGCATTCCTCAAAAGGGCTGCTTAGACGTTCAAACAGCTGCCAAGTTCCAGTCACTGGCAAGTGACCACATGGTCTGGGGAGCCTATGTGTAGGTTTGTAGCTATGGCTGCCAGTGTATCCACACCTGCCACTGCCCCACTTGCCTATTGCCACAGGGCTTTTTGATTGATGAACATGGGAGATGAGAATGTGGCTTGTGCGATGAAAATTTATTAAAGTGAGGGAGATTTGTGCTGCATCAGCCTCACTCTCTTGCCCCTTGCCAGCTGAATCCAGTGGCAGAACAACTGGAGCTGGTTTGGGGTGCAGTGGATGACCAGTGTGCTCTACATGTCCCGCAGTGCTCCGAAAAGTTCCACAACGCTTGCTGGGTGATGCCTGATGGCCCTTGTAGTCCAATTCAATGAGCATCATGCAGCCACAACTAGACTTTACATGGTTGTGGTGGACAGAGACCATAGTCTCACCAGATACTAGCTCTTGCTAACCCTCAACTGGCTTGGCCTGTCAGTCAAGACGGTTTGCTGGGGTGTGGCTGTTGCCGCATGCAAACAACTTCTTGGATCCACAGGTGAGAGCTGAGTGTAGACTAAGGTCAGTGAGCTGCTCAGAGAGCCAGACTGCCCAGTTGACAGTTGTACTCCTCCTACAGAACCCTGTACACTTTAATATTTTTTGTCAATTGTAGTCAAATTTCCATTTGATTGGACCAATACAAATTACCTTATATTTTATCATATACAATAAAATAAATGAAACTTCAACTTTGAGACATATATGGCAACTTGCATCCCCTTGTTAAGAATCCTGCGGGTGCCCATGGTAGGAAAGCCACAATCATAACAATCTCCTAATCTGGGAAGAGAAGGGTATTGCAAAATAGCATTAACAAGTTGCACCTGCAAAGGATGATAAATAATAGGCTGTTCTGGTTCCCTAAGAGAGATAAATTAAATTGGGCTTAGCAATTAATTTAATGTATTATTTAGAAGTCATTATATGATGGTCTTAAGGTTATGTACTAGAGATGTTATTCAAAATACAATAATTTCTTCTCCTAAGTTTGAGTTTATTGTTGTAACTCCGCTCCCTTGCTACACTGATGGTGCACATGAGAGCACCATTGAACACAAGTAGTATAAGACATGTTTAGACAGGAAAAAAAATGTTGTAGATTGGGGTGAAGTCATGGGAGTATGAACAGTCTGGGGCTGAGTGCTGTCTTGTGTGATACTAGGGAACTGTTTGGGAGACCTGGAGCAACACTGGGAAGTGTGTTGGTGGTCTGTTCTGTGTTCTGGTATTAAGTAGGACTCTTAGAACTTTTGATATTACTACCTTTGATGTGATAGTGGAAATTCAATTATTTGTTGATAGATTGTAATAAATACATAGTTTATTATTGCGTCCTATCTGTTCTTTGAGTTGCCTGCCTTAGATTTCCAACAATACATAATTTAATCAATTTTGTGCATAATTGAATAATGCATATAAAATCTTTCCAAATATTTCAGTTATGAAAAAATCAAAGAGATCAAAGCTCCTGCACCAATAAACACAGCTTCATTACATCCATCCAAAAATTTTTTTGTCTGTGGAGGTGAAGACTTTAAGATGTATAAGTTTGACTACTTTACTGGAGCCGAAATAGGTAAGAACTTTGGTGACTAGTGTAATTTTAGAATTTTGACAATGACAGGTTGATCCATGCAGAGTTACCTGCAAGTACGCATTTTGCATATTTTGTATCCCAATGGACACTAAAATACATGAGTACTGTTTATCGGCTGAAAATATGCATTTCTTCCTTTACAGGAAAACAAAAAGGTAGAAAAAAAACAAAACCCAAGTATTTCTTGCTAATCATATATATAGATCAGTGCGTCAATGTCTGAAAATGAACTATTCTTATTAGATCTACCATGAGATAGTATCACTTTTTTTTCATTGCGCTGACATGCGAAGATTTAAAATATTTACTACACCTTGGTGATCTAAATAAAGCAGAGTTCCTTTCAATGTGTAACAATGTGTCAGTTTATATGAAGTCTTCAAATTAAATGATTGATTAGTACTTATTCATCTAGATTGGATCTAGAAATAGAGATATTTTACAATGGACAATGTCAGACACCTATAAAAGAATTTGCGTAAATCTAGATTTAGAATTAAGATCTACAGTCTAGCTCTAAATTAGATTATTCTAGATTTATAGTCATAGATTAATTCTAGTCTAGATTATAGATCTATATGTGACTAAGTGTGTACTAGACTAAGATTTAGAACTAATCTAGATCAAAATCCTCTATTTATAGATATAAACTACTGACTAGCTCAAAGCTCTAAGTCTAGATATCTGGAACCAGATCTATATTCTACTCAAAAGCAGAAATTTGTGCCATCTTATAAAGAAATTTTTTATTCTATTAACTTTAGGATTGCTGCATTTCATGTATGTTACGTGCTTAAATGATTTTTAGTCTTTCCTGAGTATATTTCTTTATATTTAGGAAAATACACATTTGCCCCTCAAAATACACATTTCCAGGTCTAGGAATACACATTTCCATTTTGGCTTGTAGGCATCTCTGACTAAAGAAGATAATTAGTTGGTGTAAAAATATATTGATTCTTTATTTTACATTTCAAATATTTCAACGAATAATGATAGTAATTTGCATAAGTACATTTTAAAATGTAATAAAAATGTATAGGAAACGACTGTAGTCCACTCCAGTCAATTCTACCCTAGTTAACTTGCATCGAGTTGTACACATCTCTAATCTACTGTCTCGCACAGTAAACAACACTACCGATGACTACCTATGACTGACTTTCACATTAACTTTCTGGCTTATATAGAGCCCCTAATCACTATTCCAAACTTGCACAAACACTGCTAGTATCTTCTGGAACAACACAGGAAGAAACATCACATCCTATGTCTGCTTTGTCATCTAGCCAGAGTCACACTGAGTAACACCTGTCACTGTTCATTTGTAACAGTATAATTGAAAATTATCAGTTTGGTTTTGAAAAACTAGCTATAAGTGATAAAAATGTTATGTAAAAGATGATGTAAAATATATATATACAATGAGAAATAGTAGCACACAATGAAAGACATTGGCCTAATTACAGAAAAGTTGTGCTAAAAAAATCCGATCATGTACAGTTGCTGAGTTTCCTCTTTTTGAACATTTTATCCATTTTAATTATAACTTTGCTTAGTTATTATCATAATAAATCTCAGTTGGCTCACACTGGACTCAAGCTATTGATTGTTTCTATAGCTAAACTAATAGTAGACTGGATTGTAGTAACCATTTCTTCAGATTTAAAGTAAAGTTTTAAACTCTTTGTTCCCAGATGTTATTAAATAAACAAACAAATGAACCAATTATTAGTTATTTTTTAACATTTACTTGAAGTAATTGTGACACTAGGGGAGTGCGGGGGTGCAGTCTGCACCAGGTGACATCTAGACGTGGATGCTATCCAAGTGGAATAAAATTTACTTAGGCTAAAACACTCAGCTTTTTAAAAATTCAAGTGACACCAGCTAACTTGCTTTTTCATATTTGATATTTGGTTGTAGATATACATTATATTTTTTTATAGAAATTTCCAAAAAAGTTACATGCTGACAAGAAAGACAAGTGGTATATATATTTTTTTAGACAAAAAAATAGTTTGCATTTGCCTTGTAGCTTTACCATATATAAACATTAAATAAAGTAAAATGACATTATTACAAATGTTAAAGAAATTAAATTAATGAATTAAGTGACTTCAATGAATCTTCTAAGTTGAATAACATTGATTTAAAAGGTTCTTTTGAAAAAGACATTCATATTCATTAAAGTAATTCTTGAGTTGTTCTGATGTCATCACGGACATATTTCTATTTCTATTGATTTACATTTTATCATGATATTGGTGTCTTTTTGTGCAAACAGATTATATCTGCTACAATATGTCTTGCTAAACACAAGGAAGAAGTTACAATGATCAAGCTCATAACAAGCTCACCTGCTTTACTGCCTAAAATGTTTTTCACACTTCAGTAACCCCTTTTAGTATAATTTTGACCTGCAATTATCTTACTAGGAGATATAATGCATTTTAGATCCAATAAGATTTTGTTTATGTAGCACAAAATGCTTAATGGAACTCACTTACAACGTTCCCCCAGATCCTTTTGTTTAAGAGAGCAGCCGACATTTTTGAGCTTGGATGGGCCTCACTAGCATCAGTTTATGATGTATGGTAACCAAGAGAAAAGGTGTCGGTTTGAATAGATTCTGATAAAACCATGAGGTAGTTAAGCCAATAAATACTGAGGGGAAATTTGAAGAGAGAGATGGGAAATAGAAATATTTCACTTGTGTTTCTGCACAAATCTGCTTTCAATTGTAGTTGTACTATATGTTTGAAGCTACAAACCAACAACCAAGTATGCTTCCACTAACAAACCAATGATAGTTTTTATTTGGAAACTTTTGGGTAAAGCTGATGGGGGTGGAAATACTCTGAGCTAACCTCACAGAATGACAACCCTATTAATAACAGTGCTTGAAATTACTAAGCACTTTTCAAAATTAATTAACCTCACTAGTCAACAAATCTTTTTTTTTCTTTTTTTGGTAGAATTTTTAGCTTTCAAACCCTTCTTTTATATTTTCTAGGCAAGGTATTTCATAGTTATCCAGACATGCCTACAGTCCCGCATTATGCGCAACCGTCCCACAAAATCATCAAAAACGCTCACATGTCCCGCCGTTCCGCATCCGCGATTTTTTGTTCCGCCTACTAGTTACTATCATAAATCATATTTCTATCATTCATCTAGTTACTAGATCTAGTACGTATTTAACGTAGTAGACTGTCGACACTGTCGTAAATCTAACTGGTTATTGACTTATTACATATTATATTATTAGTATCTAATGGTTTCTAAGAAAAAGATTTTTAAAAAACGTTATTACGATCTCCATATATAGTAGAGTCTTGTGTATGGCACACCTCATCCGATTCTTGTTCAGTAAACAGGTCGCTTTTTTTGTTTATAACTCATTTGTTTTTATGTTTGGAGCTAAAAACAACGTTTCGGGACTGCGCATGTCCAATTTTAGATAAGCTCCTGTATTTTTGTTCCGCTTTTCCAAAGCAGAGGGCAGTTTTTGAGATTCTCAGAAACCATGTATGTAAAGCTATTGTTTTAACCTCCCCCGGCAATTCATATCCATATAAGGGATGAAGGCTATATTATGAGCCTATTTGATCGTAGGCTGATGGATATATCAAAATAAGCTTCCAAACATCTTTAGAAAGACATTCCAATCACATTTATACTTTTAGCTGTTATATAAAATTTTAAAAAGGGGGTGTTTCATCAATAATAATGAATTTAACACATTCTCCAATAGTGCACAAGGTAAAATCGTAATAAGAAATATTATTGGGATTAATAAATCTATGTCTTACTATGATTTTTTCAATGAATAAACATGACCTAGATCAAGATAAATCTAGAATATATAAGTTATGAATGAAAGAAAAAGTGAGGGCTGCTAATTTGAAGCCAGAGACCATGCCCACTGCAGGGGATCACCCCAGGTGAGCTGGCGGTGAGGAGAGATATACACTAATATATATAATAAGCATGTAGTGTCACAACCTATGATCAAACAGGCAGCAGGGGGGAGGGAGGGGGAGAGAGTCATGAAAAGAATTTATATAAGCATCTATGGGAGGGAGGGGAAAATATCAAATTATATGTTTATTAAATTATAATAATTAATATCTAGGTCTATAATCCATATAATAGAGATTTATTTCTGTCTGTTGCTACACATAGATTACATAGGTATATTAATAAATAAACTATAAACGATATATATAATATATATAATAATATATATATATATTGTCACATATGCCATTCTGGGTTGATTTCTATATTGGTATTACACGAGAGTTATTTTTAGCTTTTCTTTGTCTTGATAGAAATTAAAATCTATTGGCTAGAAGTTGCATCAGTCGGTTGCATCAGTCACATGACAACTTCCGCCCAGAGACTGTAATTGCGTGAGATTTTCAGTCTGTGCGTGAATGTCTTACTGAAAGGTTGTGTATTCTAACATCTCTAAGTTTTATTAAGAAAGAAGCCTTTATTATGTTATTATTTTCATCTTGTTGATCTACTATTGTACATAAGCTGTACTTACGTTTTATTCAAATAAAGTTCCAGAGTTTAGTTTTCTACAAAGAATCTTTTACAGTGAATTCTAGTTCGACATTAATTTAATTATTTTAATAAAAGATTTAAATCCTCCGTCATTTTACTGTGACATAATGGCTACCTCCGACAAATAGAAGTGAATTAATGGCACTCTCCGACTAAGAATATGATGTAATCTGGACTTCAACAGAATTTATTCCAGATATAGGATCAATTTCTAAATTCTTCAAAAGGAACTTCATTTCATTTAACGAAGGACAGAATTTCTGTGTTTAACAGGTCAGTTGGTTATTGATAATTATTTTACAAAGATTTTCGTTAGAGTTACGTCTAACTCACGAAATCTATTATTATATGTAATTGGCAAAAGACCAATATACATAATTACTGGCAATATTAAAAGACCAGTAAAGCAAATAACTGGCATCATAAAAAAGACCAGTAAAGCAAATAACTGGCATCATAAAAAAGACCAGTAAAGCAAATAACTGGCATTATATAAAGAAGACCAGTAAACAAATCATTCGTCTGGCAAGAAGCACATATAAGACCAGATTTAACCAACTGTTAAACCAGAAAAAAAGTACTCGGCTCAATAGATCTATATATCAAAGCATACGACTCCAGTGAAATACAATTTTACTGTCAAGCAAATTAAGGCTTCAAAAATTTTGTCACTATATTCATATTATATCTGAGATAGAGCCAAAATCCAGATATTGAACATTTTGCTCTAATAAAAGAAGATAACACAAATAAATCAAACATGGCTTCCAGTTCCAGTACCAGAACACAACGACTTTTAGAGATAATTAAATTAGCCAAAGAGAAGCAAATTCCTGAACCAGAACAATTTGCCAAAAGAATGTTAATAAAAGAAGAAGCATACGAACAATTGCAAGAAGAAATAGAAAAAGCTGAAAAAGAAAGACAAAAAGCTGAAAAACAAAGAAAATATGAAAGTAGAAAGCGACAGATAATAATACAAGAATTAGAAGGATATAATTCTCAAATAGATGCTATTCGACGCAACATAAAAGACTATGATGAAAGAATGAGACTATGGAATATTATGGAAAATTCACACAAAGCAAGAATAGAGTTCATAGAATCACAAGACTTAAATGACTTTGCAAGTGATACAGAAGATGAAGAAAATAATAAGCTGAACACAAAATCAATCAACATGAAAGATGAATGTAAAATAAAACAAGAAGAAATAAAAGATGATACAGATCTACAAGAAAATAAAAAAGATTCAAGTGAACAAAAGAATGATATAATTCAGACCAAGAATGAACCAGATCACAAAACCAGAATTGACAACATAAAACCTATGACTCATGACTCAAGCAGGTCAACATATCCATCCATATTCATCCCCACCGACCAGGACATGCCCATTCCTATCTGAGACTACATTCCCACCCATACCCAGTACTTGCCGATCCCCAACCACCAATGCTGACTACATGCCTCAAGATTTAAACAAGACCACATCTGCTTCAATATCCAGTACTACTATGACAAATATAGACGATCCAAGCCACAATCAAGTCAAGTCTTCATTGCTAGAACCAGAAGAAACCAAAGAATTTTGTCTCATATTAAGTTTAGGCACATCAGACAGACAGAAATCATTTCAAAATGAATTTGAATCAGATACAAGCTTTACACATATTCAAGCATGTGAATCAACTAAAGAAGAAAGTTCAACCATGAACATAAAAAGTCAAAGAATTCTACATGAACACATGAAACTCAGACAATTTACACCATGAGACAAAGTATGTTTAATGTTACCTGATTTGAGTAACAAGCTGTTCTACAAATGGCAAGGTCCATTCACCATCATCAGACAAATTTCAAACTTACTTTATGAAATCAAAATCAACAAGTACACCAGACTACTTCACGTTTACATGCTCGAACATTATTATGATTTAGATAAAGACATCAAGGTAGAACATGAACACTCTGTAAGCCTATCAACCATTCCTGATGAAGAAGAAGAAACATCATCAAAACCACTACTGAGATAGATGTTGCATTGCCATCTCCCCATCAACTTGACAGTCAAAACGTCATTACACCGGATGACATACCAATACAAACCTTGAAAGACACTGTCACATTCAAAGAACATGCTGAATTGTTCCCTAGTGTTCCTGACACGTTCCCAGTCCTGAACATTGACAATTATACAAAAAGCAGCAACATGAACCATGAATTAAACTCTAAAAGCAGCAACATAGACATTCAAAGCAACTCCGAATGCTGCAACATGGACACTCAGAGCAACTCAGAAGCCAGCGACGTTGACAACACACATCTTCATTCTCCATCAGAGCAATGGACAGAGTTGTTTCAAAAAGAGACATATGAACTTTACAAACATTGCTGTATTGACAGATTGAACTTCAACATATTCAGCTATTGCTCTATCGGACATTCTTATACAGAGCATTCTGCTAACATTACTATACAGCTTCAAGGTTCACCATACAGGGAATTGAGTTTTGGTATCGGACAGTTCATATTTTTGCCAAACTCAAACGCGATTCAGTCAGACATTATCTGTGTGCTCAACACAAAATGGAAACAACTTAGCAAACTGAAGGACCTTTTCTTCAAGTTTAGACAATGTGCACGCACAAACATGATGGCAATTCTGAAGATTACTGAACGCCATACTTACATTCTTCATATGTACTATAGTTTATTATGTGCCACTTGTCTCACTATCATTCATACTCGTCCAGGAAGAATTTGTGTTTAATTAATTATTTTTTCCACAGGTGTAGAATATCAGTTTTGTATTGTATTATTTTAATTTTATCATGAAGCACCATGAAGAGAAATAACCTATTCAATTCAAGATTTAATTTATGCAAGTATTATGTTTTGTATAACTTTTGATATTGTTCATGAAAAGCATTGTCTCATTTTCATAACCACTTTAATAGTAAAACAGGTGTTCCAAGTCATCCATAATTTTATTCTCATGTACCTGACACTACATTTACATTTTTTTATTGTTATCTCCAAATTGACTTTATTTTTCAGAGCATTGTCATATGTTACCTCAACCATTTTTCTATAATTTCATGTATGATATCTTGTGTATATCTAAATATTTTTAATATTATGTAAGCATTTCGATTACCATACAAAATGCTTAAATGGAGTGGGGGGTAATATGTCACATATGCCATTCTGGGTTGATTTCTATATTGGTATTACACGAGAGTTATTTTTAGCTTTTCTTTTTGTCTTGATAGAAATTAAAATCTATTGGCTAGAAGTTGCATCAGTCGGTTGCATCAGTCACATGACAACTTCCGCCCAGAGACTGTAATTACGTGAGATTTTCAGTCTGTGCGTGAATGTCTTACTGAAAGGTTGTGTATTCTAACATCTCTAAGTTTTATTAAGAAATAAGCCTTTATTATGTTATTATTTTCATCTTGTTGATCTACTATTGTACATAAGCTGTACTTACGTTTTATTCAAATAAAGTTCCAGAGTTTAGTTTTCTACAAAGAATCTTTTACAGTGAATTCTAGTTCGACATTAAATTAATTATTTTAATAGAAGATTGAATCCCCGGCATCACAAGGACATTACATCATTCAACATCGAATAACCTTGTGACATATATATATATATATATATATATATATATAGAGAGAGAGAGAGAGAGAGGCAATATGAGGCAAAAGACTATAAATACATATTGCATAAGTGATTCTACTTCTTTTAATACAATCTAAATAATTTTAATTAATAAAGATGTAATTTATTAGCAACTACATAAGTAGTGTTTATTGAAAGGACTCAGTGTGCGCTGAAGGGGAAAGCACAAAAACTGCGTGCCGTATAGGAGCATGGAGTGACCTACTGTATTTTAAAATAAAATCTTGACTATGAGTGATAATTCAAAGAAACACTGTTATTTTTATAGTCCTTTAGTTGCAGAATAAGAATCTGCTTTCAGTTTTTTTTGTAAGTTAAACCTTGACCTAATAAAAAAATAAAATAAAAAATTGACCTAGTTCCCAAAGTCGGTGTGCCATATACAAGACTCTACTATAGATCTTTTAGTAAAATACTTAGGCTAAGTCTAAATTTCTTTCTAGATCTAGAATCCAGAAGTAGGACTAAATTCTAGAAATAGACTTAGATTTTGAATCGCTAAACTAATAGCAATAGACCCTTTAAAATAAATTTAATAGTAGAATTAGAAGTTATGAGATCTAGATGCCAGTGTAACAAATCTAGATCTGAGTGTTTTTTCCAGTACTGGTGACATATTGGTATTGGTTCACTAAAAAGTCTATAACTCAAAAACTTCTGATTAAAATGTCACAATTTTTTTTTCATTGCACATAGAAATGGTTTATTTATAAATTGTGATATTTTGAGCTTGAAAGATGAATAGAGGAATTTTAAAATTGTAGAAAATGTGTGAAATAGTGCACAAAATGGCCTCTTTTGATGTAACACTGAATACCTGGCTTAGGTTGAAGTAATATTCTACTAAAAGCAAGGATTATTGAAGAGACATTTTTGTTGAAATAGGTTAACAATATAATGATATTGCATTAACCATATCTTTTTATTTTATATTTACTTTGGTATTACTTAGGTGTCGCCGTAAAAAATGTGTCACAGGTGCATCACACGGTGTCCCACTTAATTTGAAATTTTAAACCTTTATCAATTGTAAACAAAGTAAAGGATTCTGCTCCCAATTGTGTTTCTGTTACTAAAAGCATCAATGATTAATTTACACAGTGAAATTTTTCTTTAAAACTAAAATTTAAATAATTTTAGTAAAATAGGTCTTGGTGTCCCAGGTGATGCACCTCAAACGCGCTTGACAAAAAGGACAATATTTTTTTAAACAAAGTTATTAATGTGATGGGAATTACTTCATTGTATCTCTGATACTGCTTAGTACAAAATTAGGTCCATTTTCTTGGGAAAAGGCTACATAGTAATTAACAGGAGACATTAATACACATGGTGTCCCACATTTTGCCACTGTAGCACCCGAAACACTGCATATTGAATCATACCAGAAAATCTCAGAGGTTGAGATATAAGTAGTTTTCTCACTAAAGTTTTGAATTATAATAAGAATTAAGCTTATTATTCTTAAGTTTGATCTTAAATACATGTATACTATTTTTTTTATCTAAGTTAATGTAAATCTTATTGTTTTATCATTGTTTGAGGTGCATCATGGGACACCCAACAAGTCTTGTTCTAGATATAGGTCAAATGTAGATTTAAATTTACTTTATATTTCAATTTATATGAAAATCTAGTTTTGGATCTTGTTCTTGGTGCATTGAAAGTCAGAAAGCTGCACCTTTTAGTCTATGATTAGGTCATGTTTGAGGCAGTTATGTCTAATATCTTTTTAAATGATTGTTGAACACACACACACAAAGGTCTAATACATAAATTTGTGGTTATAAAAACCTATTTTGTGAATCACTAATACAAGAATAATTGGTAATGTATTTAGAGACTTTAAATTTTTTCTATTACAGCATGTATTAATAAAAAAAACAATATATTTCATATTGGTGTCCCATTGTAGCACCCGCAACATCTTATAATACAATAATAATGTTATAATAAATGCTTGAATTATCATTGAGATATTGCAGCAAATAAAAGCCTATATATTTAGCTATAATGCAAATATAGCATAAATTCTATTTTCTTATAAAAAATCTTATTTAAAAAACTTTTACCAGTAGTGTCACAGGTGCTACAGTGTCCCATTTTTTAAATTGAGCGGAAACATAACGTAAGTGCTCAAAAACTTAAATTTCACTACCTAGCTGCTTAATACAATAGAAACATTCAAATTATACTAAAAAAAACAAGCAAATAAACAGTTAGTTGTACTTTAACCATCAAAGGTGTCCCAGTGATGCACCTGAAATGCTAAAGTGGGTACCCCCGTTAGCCAGCTCTGCCGAGGAAATGTACATAGTCCAATTCATTTTCTATTGATATATTCTAAAAGTATAATGGCTGAAGAAGTGAATTCACTTAAAATGAAACCAAAAACTTCTACTTTAATTTTTGGCCTAATATGACACTTTTTGATACCAGTACTGGAGAAACACTCATCTATAATATAATTATTATAATCTGTGTCCTTTTAGACTTAGAGGACTGTTAGATCTAAATTATTCTAGAACTAGAGACAAAATTTAGAGTAGAGGATAGCTCTAGAGTCTAGAAAAGGCTAATCAAGTCATACAAGTAGATCTAGAATAATCTATAGTCTAGTTACTAGATTTAACTAGATCTATTCTAGCAGTAACAAATACAAAATAGAAACATTAGAATACATTTTGAATTGAACTCATCATATAGAGTTAGAACTATTGATTGGATTACATCTTTAATTGTTTTCTGACTTTGAATTAGACTATTTACATGTATAAGAAGCAAACCAAGCATAGTTATTTAAGTAATAATTGAAGTTTTATTTTTTTTGCCTGTAGTACGGCTGCCAAACGTAAGTTTACGCGTTTATGTTCCACATTGGGGCCCAAAATTCCACATTTTCAACCTAAGTGTTTCACATTCTGGGTATTGGGGGTAGGCATGTCTGGTTATCTTTATATGTTGTAGTTCTTTTCTATCTGCTAAATTTTAGATTAGTTGGGAGACAGGGAAAGCACCACAATAACGGTCAAAAAATTCTTGAACTATCTGTCCTTCATGTCATTAAATAAATAGTCAAATAAAAGCAAATTTATATATATATATAATTCTCTTTGTGGCCCAACCATGCAGGGCACCAAAATGGAAAAGTCATGGAAGATAACTCTTATTTCTGCAAGTTGGACTAGGGCTACCCCACCTAACTTTCACTGTAACAGAGAGTGAGGCTTAGAAAAATAAGGGGAGCTGGCGTACACTACGCCGCTGGTCGGCTCGTAAAAACTAAAAAGAAAAACCTTATCATAGAATAAATACAACCTATTAAAAAAAAAAGGGCATTAATCAACTAGTTGATTTCCTCTGGAAATACATTAAAATTCATCTCTAAAACTTGGAAAATTTAATATGTACTAAATATTCATGGAAACAATAGGAATAGTCCAGCATTGTCAGGTCAAGGATATAAAGAGACTGCATAATTTATTCCAAGTTAAAAACACAGATATACCAGAAAATTGGATTCACATACTATTAGCAAACATAAAATCAAATAAATGCAACCTAACTTAATTTTACCAATCTGCATTAAATTATTTAAGTATAAGCTACTACAAAACAGTTCTTTGTTCCTCTACACCTGAGGCTCAATGGCCGGCTTTGGGTCAACTGGCTGGTCATGCTGAGCTTGGTAGCATGGTCAGTGAACTATGATGGAGGGCAGTGGTTAGCAGGTCAATCAGGGAGCTGCTGTATTGGATTTATGTCTGGGCAAGAAGCGCAAGAGGCGCGGTGGCTGAGGGGTAAAGCGCTTTGCTTCTGAACTGAGGGTCCCGGGTTCAAATCCTGGTGAAGACTGGGATTTTTATTTCGGGATCCTTGGGCACCTCTCAGACCACTGAGCTCTAATGGTTACCTGGAAATCCGGAAGGAGTGCAGCCTCTATACAAAAAGTGTTGCAAGAAGATCTCCATGCACTCTGCTCATACACACAAAAATGGAGGCTAGAAATAAACACCTCCAAGACGGTCTATTCCCTGTTCACCCTCGGGACTGGCATTCTCGAACAACCTTTCCGGCTCTCACTTAACGGAGTGGCTCTCAGCATGGAAAAGCTACCCAAGTACCTTGGTGTAACTTTAGATCGCAAACTAAAAATGTGTGAGCACATTCAGGATGTTGCAAGAAAGGCCTCAGGGAAACTTTGCATTGTGCGGAAGCTGGCATCCACGAAGTGGGGAGCCCGAGCAGACATGCTCCGATCCCTGTATTTAGGAGCAGTCCGATCACAGATAGACTACAGCCTACCTGTGCAAAATTTATGGCTCTAGGACTGCTCTTGAACAGCTTGATAAAATACAGTCCCAAGCACTAAGATTTGTCTGTGGTACCTTTAGGACAAGTCCAGTAAATGCGGCTGAAATAATGGCTAATGTAGGCCCACTAAACCTTAGGCGGTAAAGGTCAGTACTGACATGCTTTGAGCGATATAAAAGGCTGGACGAATACCTTCCAGCTAGAAAACTAGTGGATGGTTGAAGACGCAGAAGACGTATCAAGATGCAGTCTTTTATGCACCATGCCACTAGACTATCTGATAAAGCTGGCCTCTCCACCAACCGACAAAACATTCAACGTTTTCACCCCCTTCCCCCTTGGTGTCGCCCAACGACCCCAGACGTACGACTGAGACTAGCAGATCCTAATGCCACCAAGCAAAATCGTTCATCTAACGACCTCCAAATAATAGCACTGGAGACCATTAATGCTTTCAAGCCCTGTGCTATTTTTGCATATACTGATGGGTCGGCGTTGTTGAATTCTGAAAGAGCAGGCTATGGAGGCCTACATCGACTTTCTTGGCTCCCACTCAGTTAAAATCTTTGGACCATGTGGTAGTGTTTGCAGTTTTGATGCGGAGACCATGGCAGTCTGTGAAGCCCTAAAGGTCTACAGTTTACTACAAGTTCCATTGAGGAACTACATACTTCATGAGGTGCTTGAAGTGGCAGGGTTATTTACATGACACATCAATCTGCAAGAAGAACACTATGTGCTGGAGAAAAGGAAAAGGGCTGCACAGCCCAGCTCATATGCCCAACTGTCACACTGGCCACTCAGCTTCTCTAAGTGGACTAGGGCTACCCTAAGTATGAAAACAGGAAGTTGCTGTGCAGGATTACAAGGCAAGAACTGGATGCATCTTCAGTCAGGCGTAGTCAGCTGTATTGTCCCTCCCCAAGGGCCAATTTAGCTCGAAAAAGACTTGCCTAGGCTATGGATAAGATAGGAAAGTCCATCGCCACACAGATAGACACATTGACCCCACCAACTCTCCTCCACCTCAGAAGAAAACACAGCCATGAAGCACACTGAGAGCCCTGTTGTGAAAGTCATCCTAAAGGAAAGATTCTCCATGTGCCAAAAAATAAACCAGCTTAACATGAGAAGTCCCTAATAAAAAAAAAACTACATCCCCCATTCATATACACCCACGCCTATTTTTAGCATGCAAACATGAAGGTGAAATCTGTTAACTTTTGATTTTTTTTAAATATTAGTGATCTTTTAGAGTTATAAATGCTAATATAAAGAAGTTTGCATACATGTGGTTTAAAAAGGACACTTTGTAGAGCTATATGTATGTTACAAGAGATCAAATATTATTTCCCTTTCTTTATCAGTGACTCCCTTTCATTGTTATCAATGATGAAATAAGATTTTTAATAGTGCTTTTAGTTTTTAAGATTTAAACATGACAGACAAACAAATATACTAACAACAGCAAACCACACATAACAAATAAAGGTTTTCACTGTTCATAGCCACTTAAAATAAAAATAATTTTGTGCTAATCATCATCTTTACTAACTGTGAGTTTGCTAAAGTGTGATTATGACTGAACTACATGGGTCATCCGTATAATCATTAAAAAATAAAGAGAGGAACACTTTGGTTTCTAATTTCAGAGTCATTTAAAGGACATTTTGGACCAGTTCATTGTGTTCGATTTTCTCCTGATGGTGAATTGTATGCAAGTGGAAGTGAAGATGGAACACTTCGGCTGTGGCAGACCACTGTAGGGACCACATATGGTCTGTGGAAATGTGTGGCACCAGATATTGACTGTGGTGATTCAGCACCTTCAACTCCCACCTCTTCGACTCTAGTCAAAGTGGAATCATGATGTTTAGTTCTAACAAGTATATTATCTTGTGTTCAGCTTTTTATTCAGCAAAAAAAGTAAATGATTATGTTCCAGGAGTTTTTCTGAAATAAAAAGATTTTGTTGACCATAATGCTGTATATATTTTGACAAGTTTGAAAAGTTTAAAATTAGTAATTGTAAATAGTGGATTGTGGGATAACTAAACTGTAGAAAACGTTCAGTTTAATGTGGTTTTCATTCATCTAGTCACATTACATATGTAGTTAAAAATGACATAAAACATGAACTTATCATCTATCTACCATCAAGATGGAGTACATTTTTTTTTAACATAACATAAAAAATTGATTGTGAATTAACTTCAGAGTACCTAATTTGTTTTTTCTTTATTAACAATATCATTAAGATGAAAGATGATACATTTAAAACTGCTTTATATTTTTTACATTTTGAAAACAAATGAAACATTAATAATGTAGAGATAACATTTCTGGATACATTTCTATGTATAGATTGATTTTTCGTATTTGCTCCTAGTCGGCAGTTACACTTTCTAATTGTTTCTTCTTTGGAGCTTCATGTATTATTAGATATATAATTTACTTTTTAATGGCTTCACAGACAAACACATTCAGCTGCAAATTTGGCGTTAGCTACAAAAAAGTTAACACAACCAGAACAAAATAATTAAGAAAACTCATTTAAATATTCTTAAAATTCATATTGTCAAACAAAATAGTTGGTGTCTCAATTTACTTGATTAATTATGATTTTATCTTCTTAAGAAGTAATTATCATATTTACCAAGGAAAAGATATCAGAGGAATAGATGATCAAGATAAATGTTGCAAAAATAATTTTCTTTGATCAATTAATGAGCCAAAAACTAAATTTACAGAAAATTAGTAAATATTTGTAAATACATTTGCCCATGTTGCAACTTCATTTGCAGCTATTTCGTTTCTGTTGGTAGCTTGCTGACTTTGATTTTCTAATGTTTTTTTTTTAATTATAAAACTTGGGTAGTGTTTTTCTAAATAAAATGTTTTATTATAAAGAACTTCCATATATTTTGATTTTTTTTTTAATGAATGAATCTGGAAATTTGGATTTTATTAACAAAAAAAAAACAAAAAAAAACAAGAATCTTTTCATTGTAGCCCTTAATGTCAGCATTGCTATTATGTCATCTAATACTATTTACAAATTTGCGTTCATGTATCAGTGACTGGAGAGGCTTAATTGAAAAAAAAAAAGAGAGGCCTGAGAAGAGACATGTCATTTTGTGTTACTGGTACGTTTGGTTTGTGTTTATGTTAATTTGCAGTGGTAGATTTAGCAAATTCTTTGTCCACACACAAACACAACAAAAGTAAAGAAAATAATTACAATTGTGCATTTAACATAATAAAGTATTTTATTGCAAACAAATATATGTAGAACACTATTTCACTCAAACATCACATGTAAATTTGACATCAGAAAGTTGATTGTACCGGTATTCAAGGACTTAGTTGTAAACAAAAGAGTGTTTATTTACTAATTTGTAATGTGATCAGCGTCTTTTATCTTCTCTATGATCATTTAATGTTAAAATGGTGGCCAAGTTTGTTTTTTTTTAATAGTAGTCCAAGTGGTTTTTGTTTGTTGCTTATAATTTTACTAAAAGCATTTAAAATTTTATTAAGACTATCAAATCATTTATGTTTATACATATAAAATGGTGAAGTTATGGGGAGCCAGTGTGTTATGTACATTAGATTTTGTGCTATTTACCCTCTGAAGTCTTTATGTCCATATTTCATTGAGTTAATGCTTCAATTTTTTTTCATATGAACTTGGAAACTTTTTATTTTATATAATACAGACATTACTTCAAAAAAAGCTGATGAGACATCAGTGAAAAACAATCTTTCATAAGTGTTGGTTGATTTTAGAGATCTGTAGACAGAATTGAAAATATTGTTATAAACCTGGTTTATTGGCACAGACGGGGGAGTAGTGGTGTGTGTAGTCATCCGACATAAAGCGCCCCAGGCCAGATGAGCGGTCAAGCGTGACGAGTTACAACGGTCAGCCGAGACGAGTCGGTTCGGGAAATATTGGCGGCGTGAACAGAGCTCAGCAGCGTCACGAGAATTGTAGTCATCTGACCACCCAGAAACCTCGAGCGGCGTTCTGCCCGTTTCGAGAAGGCTAGCAGGGAACCTACATAAGGAGCGCAGGTATCAGAGACGAGTCAGTCACAACTTCCCGATCTACGGTTCGTTACAACGGCGCAGTACAAGTTCGAGACGAGACGGAGAGACCAGTGCAAGTGTTGATACGGCGGTATGGCTATTATGGCTATTAACGGAGAGATATTTGCAGTCTTTTGTTACGTGTTGCCAATTGTACAGTATTGGCTGTTATTTATTGGACATTAAACCTTTACGTTATTTTGGAGCCCTGAGTTGTCAAGTTAAGTTGGTGGTGTATGATGCAGTTTGAAGAGAGCCTGGATAGGGAGATTCGTAACAATATTGTAATAACGTAAGGGATGCAACTCAACGAGGCAACGGTGTTTAACATCAGGATATCACAAATACATAAACCAACGTGTGCCTTGAAAACAGTATCTTCATGACTTGGGCGGAAATTTTCTCTTCCTTTCTAATGTCAACAACTAATAGTGCGCACCTTCTGCACTACACTTGCATGGCAAGGCTATACCATTGCATTGTGGGAGCGTGTTCCCCACGAAGTCATCTGCGCGGCCGTCGCTTTATCTTTAGCCAGTTTGTTATTGAAACAATGACGTGATCATTTGACCCATACAAAGCGTCGAGCCCTGTTTTCGCCAACACAGCCGTTGATTGGACACGCTTTTTCTTCAGACTTTCCCGACAGACGCCTTCAAAGGAGCTGCAGGTTCACGTGCAGGCACGTTGCAAAATGAAGTCCAATGAGCCGCGGTCATCCTCAGCTAACAGTCTCACGTCCAGGAAATGGGTCTCTTCATGTCCAAACTGAAGATGTCTTCCTCTTGACAACTCAGATTTAGCCTGGACATTCGTATATGCCAATGTTAATGATGATCATTGGTAGTTTTCTTGGCATGTAAATTCTCTGTGTGATGCGCCCACCTCGAATTACCTCGTAAGCACCACTGGCAGATCTTAGGTCCATATCAACAGGCTTGGACGCAAACCTAACTTTGTCTTAATCTGTCCGACTCTTTGAGATACTCGTAACAGGTACAACAGTTACAAAGGCTTGAGGCACATAACATACTTCTATTGTTTCTTCATTTGATTCTCTCCATTCGGTAAATCCCGTTGAGATCGCCTCAGCAATCGTTGTCACAGCCACAGCCCTGACTATGTAACTTATCCGTTACCAATGTGTCTAGTCCTCCTTTCTCTAGCGACACAATTTTATCACTTGAGTCTACTTGCAATGCAATTTCATCTATCTTTTCTCCTATCATGTTAATTTGTTCACACATAGCATCCATTTCTTCCTCAGTCTTGCCAAACAAAGAGCTCAACAATCTCCGGCTCAATTTCAAATAGGTAGGCCTCTGGATATTCTTCATCGATCAGGGCTTTTCCGGAGACGAGCCGTGAGCGCCACTTTGCTACCGTCAACTTCAGACGTCGGCAGCGAGGTTCCTGCTTAAGCTCTTCAACCAAGAGTTGGTCTAGTTGTTTCAAGGATGCCGTTGAGATCTCCCACTTCGACACTAATGTAACAACTCTTGGAAGGGAATGCAACTCAACGAAGTATAGATGTTTATTTACATAAGGACATCACACATACACAAACCAACGTCTGCATTGAACACAGCATCTTCATGAGCGGAACATAGACATATATATATAGACTGGCCGATGAAGAACAAATTATTATTGGAAAAATGTGGGCAAGCATAGATTTAGTTATATATATTTTCCTATGTCTTTCAATATGAAATTGTTGATATGGTGCGCATAGGTGCATGCGTAGCCTATAAAGGCTAATATTAGGAATAATGAAGTTTTGTACTTTTCAAAACTAAAGATCATAGTTATATATAGACTGAAATTTACGTCATAGAATTTATAGCTCATTTGCCATCATTTTTTTCTAACGTAGATGTGGACATAAAACATATTTGACTCTTCCTAAATGGAAATAAGATCCTGTTTCCAGTCTATATATATATGTCTATGGAGCGGAACTTCTTCCTTCTAATGTCGAAATCCTTCTCAGTCTAGTCTCTAATAGTGCGCACAATCTGCACTATCTTGGATGTGCATGTCAAGGTTATAACAATACCGTATATTGGATTGCAACATATACTGTTTCCTTTTGGTATGTCAATTGTAATGGGTCTAACTTTGTATTATTCATTTGACATCAGTTTAATTATGGATTACTTCCATATGGATGGCATTTCTTGGTTGATTAATGACTCTCTTTTACTACTTGA
>JADKLZ010005243.1:10938253-10950780 GCA_021533235.1 Biomphalaria straminea | reverse complement strand
GTCAACAGATGATGACACTAAGTTTGTTTACTTGGAGAGAAATGTATGGGTGTATGTAGTTTTTCCCTAGTCTTAAAACCTTTTTTAAAAAAAGCTAATTTCATTGCTTAATTATTATTATTATTAATCCTATTGACTTAATATATAGGGCCTAAAGGAAAACCTTACAGTAAAATTTAACATCACAGAAAATAAATTGATCGAAGAAAATAGATTTATCTAAAGCACCATAATATGCTGGAATGTTAAGAAACACTTGACCTCTGTAACTAGTGTACGGGTAATTTAGCCTATCTATTTGCTTGACTGACCATGCCAATGTGTTTTTTTTTTGCCTGCACACTAAACACTATTGCGTATGTCCAAAGGAAAAAAAACGCGTGAAGGTCAACACAATCATCTATACACACTACACTAGGACAACATGTGTAGGTTCACTACGTCTATCTGACCAGGTTGTTACAATCAATCGAACACAAAATCCATTTATGTTTCTTTTTTGGTACATAAGGTACGGATGAGTTTTTGTCTATATTTGGTTTCTTAATACTCTTTGATCTATTTATTAGTAGATCTAAACATCAATAATGTAGGTGTAATGAATGTTCCTGCTGTTAATAAAATATCTTTTTGCCGCAAACGGATTAATAAATATATGACCTACTACGCTTCAGATTCCAACTATTAACTAACAGCTATTAGTATTAAGTTCTTGAAGCCAGAACCAGAAACAGTCTTTGGACTTAAAAATACAAGTCTTATGACCGATTGTTGTTCGAAATTCTTGAACACATACATTCAACCACCATACAAGCCAGATGAGAGTAAAATATATACTAACATATTCTACAGTGACCCTCCAACACACAGCCTATATGGTTGGCTTCGTACATACACACAGACACGTTCATGCTATTCATGATGATGCTACACAGATTAATTTCTGTTTATAAATACTATTAATCTTTAATAAATCAATCAGTAACAGAGTTTAAAACAATAAGGTATATAAAAGGAAAAAAAATACCAACAAATATAGGCATGTTATATAACAGTTTCGTAAAATGTTCAGCAATACAAGTTATTTTCAAAATACTTAGGTATTCGGCTCCGGCTCCGGCCGAATATCAAATGTTATTATCCGGTCATATCCGGCTCCGGCCGGATATCAAAAAGTACTATCCGGTACACCCCTAATTTTGAGCAACCAATCTTGAATTGGAATGCTAATGATCTGTATCAAGAGTTTTTAAGATTCCAACAGCAGGTGAGCTTTTGTTTCAAAGGACCGTTAGCTGGTGCCGATAGTAAACAAAAAGCCGGATGGCTGGGAATGTGGATAGGTCAACAAGGCCGTGAAGTTTACAAAACTCTAAATATTACTGATAGTGAAGAGGGAGATCCGCAACTGCTATTAAAGAAAATAGAAGACTACATAAGGCCAAGACAAAATAAAAGAGTGTCTAGATTTAGAGCACATCAGAGAAAGCAATTAGAAGGAGAAAGTTTTGATAACTTTGTTAAAGACCTAAAGCTTCTCATTATGGATTGTGAGTATGATAATCCAGATGATATGCTAATTGATTTAATCATTAGTGGAGTCATACACGAAAAGGTACAATTAAGACTACTTGATCAGGGACATAAGTTGACCCTTAGCAAGGCTATAGAAATTGGACAACAATACGAAATGTCGCAAAGCCAAGTGAAACTGTTTAGGGGCCAAGAAGTTCTAGTAATCAAGAGACAGTCACACAATGTACTCAAGCAGAAGTCTAAAGACAACTCAGAAAGGCTATGTAGTAAGTGCGGCAAGAACCATGAAAAAGGAAAATGTCCAGCAATAGGAACCACATGCAATTTCTGCAAGAAGAAAAACCACTGGTATCAAATGTGCAGAAAAAGACGCATCGTTAATCTGGTAGAAGATGAAGATGACAGCCACAGTGATGAAAATATTATACCTATTAGCACTGCAAGTAGCCAGTCTAAGAAGGGTAAAGTTGAGAACATCAATGTCATTGAAGACAAGTGGACTGTAAAACTGGTCGTACATGGAAAGACATTGGTTTTCCGAATCGACACTGGAGCAAGATGTAACATTCTTGTCAAGTCAGAGTTTGAAAAGCTCAAAGACAAAGTAAAACTTAGTTATTCAGCAAAGTCACTCAAGTCTTACACTAATCATGTTATTAAGACTTTAGAAGCAGTGGTGCTACCTTTGAAGAATAATACCCGAGAGATGAAAGCAAGGTTTGAAGTAGTAGACATTTGCCAAGAGAACATTTTGAGTGGTGACACTGCAGAATGCTTAGGACTACTACAACGAACTACTACACAGACATGTGAATCTACAGATGATTCAGTGCATATGATCTCTGTAATTGATTCGAAATACAGTGAAATTCAAGAATGTACAAGCAAGGAACTTTCAATGCTTCGGGAAGTAATAATGACTGGTTGGCCAGACACAAGAAGCGAGACTCCAATTGAAGTCAGGCCATACTGGGATTCAAGAGACCAGTTATCAACTTCGGATGGTATCATATACAAAGGTCTGAGAATTGTCATGCCACCAAGCTTACGTAAATACATGCTGAATCTGATTCACAAGACTCACTTAGGAATAGTGAAGTGTAAGCAGCGAGCCAGAGAAGTCATGTTTTGGCCAGGCATGAATGCAGATATTGAAGTGACAGTTAGGGATTGTAGCAGGTGTGCTGAACATCAGAATCAAAATGTGTCAGAACCGCTAATGCCTACCAAGACACCAGACCTTCCATATAGCATGGTTGGATGTGATCTATTTAACTTTGAGGGGAAAAAGTATGTCAAAAGTGGAAATCAGGTCTACAGAAGAAACAGGAAACACATCAGAACGTCTTCTGAGAAAGCAAATAGATATGACAATAATTATGACTTTCCAGATGACATGTCAGAACAACTGGAGCCACAACATCTAGAGAGTCCAAGATTACAAAATACGCTAGATATTGAGCCACCACTACACACTGCTTCTTCAAACACCTCTAGATCTCATGAACCTTACGTAACACGCTCAGGCAGAGTAGTTAACAGACCTAAGAGACTTGATCTGTGAACTTGATTTGTGAATTGACTTTTTAGTTGACTAGTTTAGTTTGTTAGTTATTCTGATAAATAGATTTTCTAAATTAAAGAAGAGAGATGTAACATAATAGTATTATATGTACCTTTGCACACTAGCGCGTCAGTTCAGCACCGCTGGTGTTTACGTAATAAATGGAGTTCCTAATATGTCTACCCTCTTAAACACTAGTTTGTTATTTGTGTAATACAAATATTTTACACGCACAATCTGCACTATCTTGGATGTGCATGTCAAGGTTATAACAATACCGTATATTGGATTGCAACATATACTGTTTCCTTTTGGTATGTCAATTGTATTGGGTCTAACTTTGTATTATTCATTTGGCATCAGTTTAATTATGGATTACTTCCATATGGATCATCAATGGATGGCATTTCTTGGTTGATTAATGACTCTCTTTTACTACTTGATTTTTTTGTTGCATAAGGCCCTTAAGCTTTCATTGGGTTTCTGGTTTGAAAATATCCTCATGTTGAAATATGTGCACTTATAATACATCAATCCTGTATAATTATAACTTTGAATCAAAATAATGCATTCTTAGGAAATACAAACTGAAACCAGTAACATGAATTAAACTAACCATCTGAACAAACCATGGCTTAGTTTAAAAAAAATATATTTTTACTTCTTGTGTATCATTGATATTTCTAGAGTGCACCATGACATCAGAAAAAGGTTCTGCCCTAACTCTAACTGACATCATACTAGTTAAAAATTATGAATGCTATTTTTTTAAAAAGTAAGCAAATTTCATGCAAAGTTTTTTTTCTCTCTACAATTCCTCTTATCAGCGTGCAATTTCTTCTGTTCAAAAATCGCTTGTTACATGAATCTAAAAAAAATGCTAGTTTATGCATGGGCTGGGGGGGGGGGGGAATAGGGGTTCACCCTCCCCCTGAAGTGAAATCCCAAAAGGGGGGGGGTTGGAATTAAGTAAATTTTTGCTTTGATTCTATAGTAAGCTGGTCAGGAAGCACTACAGACCTATTTCAGCTTAACATTTAATTTATTACCAGTAGGCAAATGGTAGCCCTACTGGGTGAAGTGGCGTAGCATCCTTGGCGAGAAAGGGTTCAATGAACCCGGGCCCACGACTATTTAGGGGCCCATACCCGATGGTGATACAATCATAGGCCCAGGGCCCCTCTATGCAACATAAGCTGTAGCTTAGGACGTCCATGAAATACTTAGTAGTTACTAGTTACATACAATATCTGGACTTATATGGGGCCCATATCTCAATAGCTTAAGGCCCTTTCTACTCTATATTAAATGTGCGTAGTGATTTCATTACTCCTGGGCCCATGACTAATGACCAATTGTGTCCTGCCCTAAAGAGCCCTTGGGGAGGGGTTACAACAAAGTAAGAAAAAAAACCCTGCAATTTAGTTAAAAATTATTTTAAAATTCAAAAGTTTCCCTAAACTTTCCTTATCAAACATTATATTATTAATATTATTAACCCCTGGTTTCAGCTAGGGTCTGTGTACAAGTGGCTTGGTAGCCTTGATGTAAGGACTGCTTTAATCAGGCTTATTCATGGTGGTGACGGAGCGTCGGTCGTGACGTTTGGGTCCCATTCTTTTTTTTTCCTTTATGTTAATTAAACCGTAGATAGAATTACCTTTTTATTATTTTTTTTTTAAGCAGCCTAAGCATACCGGTATGTTTTGTTATTTTCTATTACCAGAAATCTAAATCTAGACTTAAAATTAGATATTAATCAAGCATAATAAACATGTTCTGTTAGTTCGGGAAACGTTAAAGATTTAGACTTTTTAGCTTCTTATATGGTGACTGAATTGGGGAAGAGGTTTATAAAAAAACATTTTAAGCAAAAGCGATAATTAGGCCTACATCTATCATGGAATAGTCTCTTTCACTTGAAAGGCTGCTTTGTTGTCTAGTATGTACACTGGAAAGTCGTTCGAATAGTCTCGGTGGTCTCGGGTTTATACCCTGATACAGCATCAATGTTGTTTGTTTTCCAACGGAATGTTAAAAAAGATAAGCCTACTAATGACTTAACTTCCTCAACAAGCTTGCCAAAGATACAGACTGAAAGACTGAGAACGCTAGATGACGTAAACTATGAGCACATTGAAGAAGTTGACAATTACTGACTGAAAGTAAATCATTGCATAGTGAATGTTAGTTCTGACTTAATAAAAAAAAAACACAACTCCTTACTTCGACCCATAAATTCAAAAAAAGATAATAGATCTGCTGGACAATGCAAATTTAGCAAAAATACTAAAGCAGATACAATCTGCGCCAATCTCTATCATGGTTATCAAGAAGTATTAATAGGTTTATTAATTAAATTAGCTTTATTTTCTGACATTGTTTAGTGAACTCCGATGACGAACCGCCCAAGAAATTGGAATCAGAGAGTCATTTGTAAGATTTCATATTTGTGAGAACCAGAAATCTGCAGAATTGACTAAACAAATACTCTTACGTAATAAAATATCACCATCTTTTTTTACATATCTTATGATGCCAAAAACAATGATGGTTTACAATTACAAAGCAATAAAAACCTTCTGGCATTGTTAAACAAAAGCAGCCCCTTGCGCATTATGTTCACTGTGCTAAACAGTACTTACAGTGGTCCTAAAATCTAAATGATTCTGACAGCTGTGTTCATGAACTTGCATTGGTATGAATTTTAGTAAATGTACTGATACATACAAACAACTCGATTTCTTTGTCACACAAAATAATTGTCATATGGGAGGAGGGGGGGGCATCAACATATTCTTGAACCCGGGCCCACGAGTACCTTGCTACGCCATTGACTGGGTGGGTTCAGTCTGCGACACCTCAGTCTGCGACCGAGGGACCAGACAACTAGACTAAGCTAACTAAACTAAAAGAAAGCAAGAACGAAACTTTACTTAAAATTAAAAACTAAAATGAAACTTTATTTACATTAGAAAAGAAATCAATAATAAAATATATATACACTAAAATTAAAACCCAAACAACTAATACTAATTCAAAACACAACCGAACCAATAACTATCGAACATTTACTTACTACACTAAACAAACCCTAATCGAACAATCCTATTAAATCCTACTATAACACAAACAAATCAAAGCATCTATCTAACTAAATCACTACTACTACTAAATTCCTAAACTAAACCTAGATTTACACATACACCACACAATAAACTAGTCTAGTTCTACAATTTTGTAATAACTTAAGGGAAGGCAACTCAACGAGACATAGATGTGATAAAAATAAATTTCGCTTTCTCTGGGTATCACTCGGGTCTAGGCATGTAATCAATTTATTTTATTATCTTCATTCTCTCAACTTAGCCCATATGGAACTAAAAAGCACTATTACCCCCCCCCCTCCGACCCCCCCCTTTTTTTTTCTCTAGGCATCGATGTCACGTTGTATCTTCCTAATCTGACACATGTCTAGCCAGTCTATCGACACACCTCCAACTATCTTGACCGGACATCCTGCCGCCCCCCATCTTGCGGGAGCGGGTCACTTCAAAGGGACTCTTTCAACTCGACAACAATGGTCATCTCGATCGTCGGGCGCGGGCAACGTCTATTGTCTAGACAAACATCCTCCGTTGTCTGACCATACGGGGGATTCAAAGGGACACGAGTCGGCCGTTTCCTGGTCATTCAATAAGGGCCTATCCAGGTGTCTATCTCCAGGAAACAGCCAAGGTCAAACGATAATCTATTTGCCACGGGCAATCCAGACACCTTGGAGGCCCCGCCTCCTAGTCCACGCGTGTAAAAGAGACAGGATTTCCTATTTTCTTGTCATTTCTTTCTGAGAGCTGTTTGGAGCGAACACGCTGTTTGAGCTCTACGCTTACTTATTCATTTATTATTTCTTATGTTGGATTTGGTGGTATGTGGCTTGGTGTATTTATATATTTGTGCATTTATTTACTGCATTATATCTATGTACATATTTGTGTATTTCTTATCTTGGATTATGTAAGTAGTCACTTTATGTATTATATTTTATTATCATGACTTGTACGACTAATCAGTCAAAGTCATCCACTTTATCTGGACTTGAATTTATTAGTAATTCTTTCCACATTTAATTAGCTCTTTAGCTACTGTTATTTATCGCTGATAAATTACCGCTCGCAACGAGCCCTCAATATTATTATTGATAAATTACTTGACCGGGAACTATCATAATATTTCTGTATCTATGGCCACCGTCAGTCGCGAGGCGACTATGGATCATCTCATGGAAATGAGATGAATGCCTGGGCATAAGCTGTGGTCGGAACGATGTCGCCCACACATCAGTTCCCCCCTCTCCACGCAGCTGATGTATCCAAAGGAACGGCAGTGCCGATACAGTTTGGGGTCAGCAGCGTCGCAGGTTCTGTCAGAGTGTAGCACTGGGTGCTGCAAAATGCCTTAGGGTCGCCAGCTCCTGATTTTTCCTCAGGGTTGACTCCCGAAGCCTTTCCCTTGATTGGGTATAGCTGCAAGGCAGCAGAGGTTTGAATTCAGAGTTTTCCTTCTCCTAGGTGGGTAGCCAGCCATGGCTAACGAGCCCCTCCTGCCCGAAGCTTACTGGTTAAGGCGCCAGTTTCTCGCCTGTGCCCCTTCTCCTGTTAGTAAGAACAGTTCCGCCGGACTCAATATCTGAGCCACACGTGAAGGCCGGGAGTTGGACTGGTTGTCAGAGGATTTTGAGACGCATGCCATTAGGAAGCATTTTATAGGTAGTGGAGTGCTTACATCCATTACCGCTTCCGGCAATGACAACCTTGCGGAACCAATATTTCTGTAACATGTCTTATTACCAAGTATGTATTTACGCTCATTCCGTGACAAGGAATGCTGTAACCATTTATATATTCTATTTTTATTTTATTTTATCGGCCTGTTGGCAAGAACATATTACTTAGGTAAAACCATGTGTATATTTGTGCATCCTATTTTATTCCTTATCTCGGTTGATCGCCTGGATAATTTTACTAGCACAAACTGCGCTTAGAAGAGACATGGATTAGCTCCCCCTTTTATTCATTTTAACCTGACCAGAGATTGCGTCCCTTGAATGGGCCCTTTCTCCATTCACGCTCGCTCTATTGTTCATGCCCCTCGGCCAGATGTAAACAATAGCGACATGGTCACTGACCATCAGCTATCCATCCTCCCCTTTCAGCTCGCTAAACGACTCGTAATGATCTCACCGTGACAGGTGTATCTTACATTTTAACACTACTTGTTATCTCCCCTTTTAAGGGGATTTCCCCACTTATTGTTGTGGTGTATTGATGGAATACGATATCTATGTGTTATCTCCCTCTCTCTGAAGATACCAGCCCTACCCAATAATTACAAGAGTCTGACCAACAACTGCTAGCCACAGACTCGTCACTGGCACCATCTGGCAGCAGTCGTCAAACTCACCGACTACGAACCGTTGGACTGCCCCCGTGAGCCTGGATCAGTTACGCCAGCCCACCCGCAGACAGCGTCAGCATCGGCCATACATGTCTCATCAGCAGGGGCGGCCCTAGCTGTGCGCGGGGCCCTGGGCGAGTGTCATATGCGGGGCCCCTTGTGTATCGTACCACATCACGCTAACGGGCTCGTGCTCCTCTAACGCTGTTGGCGAAAATGTTGATTCGTCTTTACTCTCATAATTGAATTGTGTCTTGCGTCTGACTCTTTGACTGTCTTTTTGTCTGACTCTTTGTTCCTTGAATTTCAGATCGTCGATCATTTGGAAGCAATTTCCTTTGCTGTGATAATTGCACCAGAGAAATCAAGTCCGGTACTTTCTAAAAAGTGCTAGAAGGTCTTTGGTTTGCTGTATTGCCACACCGAGTTGTATGTCAGCAGATTGCAAAGTTTTGCTGACAGTATTCATAACCATTAAATATCAGAGCATAGAATTAAGTCGAGAATAATCTCGAAACTTCCTTGTTCATGGTTCGCTAGACATTCGGCTTCACTTTTCACCAGTGAATTTTTTTTTTTGCAGTGCTAGCGACAGTCGACAGCGCCTCTCTGAATTCTTTCGTTTGATATTGTAGCGCTTTATAACTTTTGAAGCGGCACTTCCACCTTATTTATGACAATGACTTTGAGAGTTGCATTTAGCCATGTCTCCTAAAACAAATTTTAGATGATGTCAGCCGCACGGAGTGTAAAATGCTTGATAGATAATTCAAATACAAATTGGAGCATGTCTTTCCACCCAGAAAATAAAGTATATTATTAAGAGTATAAAAAAAAAACTAAAATAAATAACGGTAAATACCACTTATCTTATTCATGGTAAGAAACATGGCCAGCAGGGGCGTAGCTAGGGGTTCGGGGGGCCGGGGGGGACCGACCTTTTTGGGGGCTACTTGCATTTTGACTTTCTATATATGACATGACATAATGTACGCAAAAAATATATAAGCCCAAGATCAAATTGGTTCAGTATATAAGTAAATTTAACCAAAAAAAAATCATTAAGACTCTTTTAACGAATAATACCGTTGTTTATTACCTAAATAATGCACAAGTGACAAATCTCGATTCATATCGTTTCACGTCTTGCATTCTGTGCGGCCCTTGAAAACCAAAATAAATAACATCATCTACATCAGGGGTGGGCAAAAATACGACCCGCGGCCACTGTGACGAAATACGTCTCCTCAATACAGAACTGACCAGTGAAGTGTATACCCCTTTCCCCCCCCCCTTTTCTTAACACCGCCTAGTACCCACTACAATAGATTCACCTATGTAAACTGAATTTAGGAACTTTAGGCACCCGGATATTTAGGCACCTCGTATTTCCGGATATTTAGGCACCGGATATTTAGGCACCCGGATATTTAGGCACCCGGATATTTAGGCACCCGGAAATTTAGGCACCCGGATAATTAGGCACCCGGAAATTTAGGCACCGGATAATTAGGCACTTTTTGACAAGGCGGATAATTAGGCACCGGATATTTAGGCACTTTTTAATTAGCGACCTTAATTTTGAAAATAATTTTAAAATGTTAACGTACATTTTATCCTTAGGCTATGATCTATCGGTGACGTTATAAAAAATAGCAACTATAACGATTCTAACTAAAGAAAAGCTGACAAAATGGAAAAAAAATGACAATCATGAGAATGTGTGGAAAAATAATGACTCCTGAGTCTATATATACGTAATATAGATATCACAGGATTCAGGGGAGGGGAGGTAGAGATGATTCTCCGCTCATTGCTTCTCTCCATTTTCAACCCCTAGGGTTGACTGGGGAGTTTTTTTTTTAATTGATGTTTATGCAATTTGTGTAAATATTTCGTTACTAATGTAAATACTTTAGATTAAAAAGTATTATAATTTTTTTTTTATTTTGTCGAGGTGTGTTGGCGATAAATATAATCGCAACCCCCCTCTGCTTGTGGGAAATAAAGTGGTCGTACTTTTACAATGGGATGGGCAGGGTGGGGGGTGGGGCACACACTCCCACTTCAAGGATTTTTCGCAGGCAGATGTCAACTTGGTCGTAAAAGTTACGTAGTGAATCTTACGGCTACACACGGGGGTCAAGGGTATGGAAATAAGATCAGCATAGTACAAAGCTGTTAAAATGGAAGTCTGGTGATTATATTTTATAAGCCTTCCAAAAACTTTGGTAGACACATTTCTGTTAAAACCGTCATAATTTTAATACCAGTAATAAAAATTATAATATAAGGGAAATGCAGATAGTTTAATTTCATTGGGCAGTGTTGAAAGTTAGGGAAACCAGTGTTGTTATTTTTGTTTTAATTATGTGTGTGTGTGTGTTTGTTTGATAATGCGTGTATGAGACTATTTTATTTTAGTTCGAACTTTCTTTTTTTTCCTTGTGAAGAGCAAAAAAAAAATGATACTGAAAAGAAAAGTAATGGTGGATCATACCTTCGCAAAAATCCTAATAAATATATTTGGTTTATGATAGAGAAGGCGAGGCTGAATTGGAACATCAACATTTTCACCGCCCCATCCCTTTTCGAAAAGTACGACATCCTTAATAAAGAAGCAAAGTAAGTTTAAAGGGGAGAGGGCGATTTTATTTGTCATATGGGGTTTATATTTATCTTACCTACTACTGGTTGTCCTTGTTTAAATATTGTAATAAAGGAACTAAATAATTTATTTTTACATGGAACTTATATAACTTATTTACATAAATAATTAACTCCTTTTTTTTTGAAGATTTATATTAATTCAGGCAACCCATTTGTCTCTTTTTTTATTTTTTTGTCTTTTTGTGTATATTTATTAGGTTTTGTGTTTGTATATATTAGCTATAGCTGTTTAAATAATTTTGTTATGTTTTCTACTAATCTTTGTTCTATGAATTGTGTTATTGTATTAAGAACACCAGGCATCTATTATTGTAATAAAGTCCTCGTCAGACAAATAAAAATCATGAATTCATATGTAAAATTGTAAGTAAATTTATTCACAAAACTTGCAGAGAAAAATATAAAACTAAAGAAAAATGATTTAGTTAAGGTGAGATTGTGTAATACTTAGAGCTGACTACAATTTACAAAACATAGACATTTTGAAAACAAAGTTGATTTATGTCTTATATCGTCTAATGAAATCTTATGTTGTGGCCGATTCCCTTTAAGAATTGTTCTAATGTTTTGGTTTTTTCCGTGTACTGAAGACACAAATTTTGTAGTCTTTTTTGTTGGTCAATAAAAACCTTTTTGTATATCTTTAATGGCGGATTGCCAATAGCGTCCCTTGCAATTAATGCACTGACTGATGCCTCTTCTTTTTGTAAAGTTTTAATTAACTTCCAAATAGAAGGGTGTTGATAGCCCACTAAGTGGAAAAATTTGTTGTTCCACCCTTCACAAATGTTGTTAGTTCTGGGTGAACTATTTATTGTAGCCAAATGGACGTTCCAAACTTGTGGAGGGAAGATAGGGGGTACCCGGCGAAAACGAAGAGACAAAGTATTTGTCTGTGGGCGTGGGTTTCTTCGCACTATTGAGCCCGAAACATAGGTCTCATCGAAATAATTCAAAAGTGGAAGCGCTTCTTCTGGACAAATGCTCTGAAGCACAGCCATTCCGGCTGGAACATCATTTACTGGCAGAAATGCTAAGGAATCGATCTGGCCACAAAACTGTCTGAATTCTTCACATTCCTTATATTTGGTAACAAGACCAAGTTCTTGAATTTTCCGCCACGTATTTTGGGCAAGGTGATAAAAACAGCCCTGTATATGTATATGATGCCCAAATACACTTTGAATGGAGTTAATAACAGCCTTTTCAAAATCTACCACAACTGTCAACGGGTCTGGATTTAAATCTAGTTCATGGCAACTATAAAATGGCTCCGAATGGCTTCCTACAGCTTTACATC
>JADKLZ010005243.1:10887489-10938153 GCA_021533235.1 Biomphalaria straminea | reverse complement strand
ATTAGTGCTCGTGCACATCATTGAACAATCGATTTGCCATTTATTTCATCATAAAAACAGTAAAAAATAACACAGTTTGTCATAAGAGTGTCATCATCCAACAGGTATGTTGGTTCAAGAAGAAACCCAAAGGTATCCATTTTCTTTCCAGCCTTTGTAATCCGTCCTTCATCCCCATATGAAATCTGTCCAGCACTTCTGTCGCAACACGTTTGAATTGCAGTTCTATTGACAGTCATACTGAGTCCTACATTAGAACTCAACTTCCCATCAAGTCTTTTCTTTCTTCTGGTTGTTGTGATTACAGGGAATCCATAGTATTCACTACCTTCTTTTGCTTTTTCATTGGATTGGGTGATCAGTTTCGTCTGTTTGCAGAAAGCTTGAATGAGTTTCAATTTATGTATTGTTTATGTTTTTCTGCGATAGCACAAAGATTGATTATCTATAATAGTATGAAATATCCATATCTTGATATGCTCGAGTATAGAAATACTCCGATAAGCATCACAACTGCTGATGAGTAAAAGACTCAGGGACATCATTCCAACTGATCTCAAACTATTGAAAACCATCGGTAACTTAAAATGCAGAGACATTACTCAACGAACGACAGATGAAAAGCAAAGTGAAATACGATGCAAAGGCAAGACTACCTAAAGATTATTTTGTCGTAGAGAAAGTGAGTGTTCGTCTTGGACAAACATAGGAGAAAGCAGTTGTCATAAAAAAAACATTCATCACCCAGATCTTACATCATAAACAAACGATGGAAAAACATACAGAAGAAATCAAAGATTTTTTAACAAGAGCTTCGATGAAGATATCTCTGGGTACTATGATACCGATGAAGACAACGAGCAGTAAACTGTTAGAACAAACGAAACAGACAGTTATATATCAACGTCTAGAGAACTTGTTGTGCCAGTCAAGACTACCAGAAGTGGTCAAATTGTTAAAGTTCCTAATAGATATCAGTCTTAAGAGCATTAAAAAGAAGGATGTGATAATAACTTCAAAAGGAAGGATCTCTGGGGTTAATTTGAAAAAAAAAAGTTTAACAATTCATGTACAGTTACAAAAAAGGTGGATCTATCTCAGCAGAATGAAAAGCTGACAGGTTTAGAGAGTGATTATCACAGTTCAGAAATGTTGCTTTTGGATTTATCCCTAACAGACGTATGCGCAGGCCACACAGACGGCCACTCATTGTGGCTACATTATAATAGGTTTACCTTTGCGTCACGCTGTTTTGTAGCCCCACTCTGGTCAACTCGGCATGGGGGAAGCTCCCATAGAAAGAATAACATTTTTTTTTTGCAATTCACTCTTTTTATCACTCTATAACAACGATTTTTTTTATTTAGAAAAGCCTTTTTTTCATTTGATTGCGGAAAGATGAATAGAGGGGTAATAATTCGAATGTGAAGTTAATTCTGAAATTAAAGAAGCCAAGCCCGAATAATGGATAATTCTAGCATTGTTAACAATAGCTATTGGATGTTATACTCGTTTCTGTAAACCTTGCTTCAAGGTTAATTAGCGTAACCTTAAAATACTCGCCATTTAAATATATTATTAGTAAAGGTAACAAGATACCTGGAATTCCCTGTTTATTTTGTATTCAAACATCGACGTCTTATCGGATTTTATTAGGAAAATGTGTAGTGATCAAGTTTGTTACAATAATATCTCCGATCGGGGGCCCCCACAGGCGCTCTACTTGCCACCCCCTAAGGCCGCTGTATATCATACAGTTTTATTCTTGTTTTTGCCTCAAGAACATGTTTGATCTCTTTAATCGACAACAAATCTATTAAAGATTTGTATTTTAAAATGTAGAACTAACTTTAAAAAACAACAACTTTGATCCCTGTGGTAAAAAAAATATTTTAAAATGTCAACAAAGTTAACGAGCTGATAGACCTAGATCTAGATTTAGTCTTGTGATATAAATATAATCCATAAATGTTAAAACAAAATACACCCGTTGACATTATTTGTCACTCAAATATATAAATTTATGTATTTACAAACACCCATTTGGGGGCCCGGGGGGATTTTCAAAACCTTCCCCCCCCTACGCTACGCCACTGATGGCCAGGAAGACTGTAGAAAAATAAAACTACTAGAGAGAAGAAGACAATGTACAACAAATTGACAGGGCTTATTAGATACAAAATTAAAACAGAAAAAAAAAGAAAAAGTGGACCACAACATGCGAACAACTAGACAAGGCTGGTTGAAAGGCCTGGACCCTTCTGCATCGGCTAGCAGAAATATGAAAAACAACAACAAAAAAAAACAAAGAACACTGATTCAACTTACTGACGAACCAGCCAATAAAACACCATCTACCCAATAACAGAGAAAAAAATTACAAGATTCCCAAACTCCTGGACTTAACTATAAACAACCAACAAATAAAACACATTTAATAAAAAATACTCTAACAAAAGAATCAAATCCACTGGAGCTCAAAATAGGGACGCTTCAAACAATTGAAAGCTATCCAAAAACTGCCATCCATATATATACCGACGGATCAGCCTTCAAAGCCACCACCAATGCTGGTCTTCATGGTGCCTTCCTGGTCTTCCCCCAAAATAAACACTTTGAAATAAGTCCACCCTGTGCCAATTTAGGTAATTACCATAGCTTTGCAGACAATAAAAAAGAAATACATGAAGGAATACAAGCACCATCAGATATTGTTGTCTTTACAGACTCACAATCCACTCTTCAAGCACTTAATGACAGCACATCAAAAAGCCAAAGAGAGTTGACAACACTAAAAATGATAATACACAAGATGATGACCCAATTAAACATCAACATCATACCGGTATTACAGTGGATCCCTGGACACATTGGTGTCATGGGAAATGAAAGGGCAGATAAGCTCTCAAAGGCAGGATCATCTATGGAACAACCAGATAGACCTGTCAACTACCTCACCCTAAGGTCAATGCTAATCAGCAACCACAAAGAGGAGTGGCTCAACCAATGGGAAACACAGGTAGAGCGATGTACAATATCCCCCTTCTAATCCACCTGAGGCAGACCCTAGGCTACTACCACTACAGCCCAACATAACCAACACCCTTTATGCAGTGCTGAACAACTGAAAAAAAAAAACAGCACTCAATTTTTCCTTGGCACAGTCTGCAAAAGAGCTGACAGCTCAGCAGTAAAAAAACTGGCTAGAAGAAGAAAAACAAATTCATGGTAAACCAGTTACACAGGCTAAAAACTCTAAACACCAAAGTATTATAATAAACTAGTTGACCGGCGGCATAGCATACGCTGCTATTTTGCAGGACAGGCCTTATAGGCACTGCAACATATGCGACCACAGTGGGTCCCGCACTTTCTTTGGACCCGTGGTAAATTTTAGGTGCATAAATTATTAAATTGAACCATTTTATAACATACCGGTATAACAGATTTTCCGCGGCCTCTTGATTTACCAGGAGCACCTTGGAAATCTCCTGAAATGTTATTAAATGCTATGCCGACGGTCGAAAAAGTCCTGGAAATTTCCGGACATTATTAAAATCTTTTTAAATAAAAAAAAAAATATGCTATGCTATTTTGTGAATGAAAATAGTGCGGATTTTGGATATATTATTTCCCATTCACACCATGCTGCGTCATGGGATCTTCCCACTTACTTGTTATAAGTAAAGCGAATGCGTGAATTCATGAATAAAAAATTCTATGAATGGAGCTAAAGATAGCTAATTGACCTTAATTTACGTGATATTAAGAATAGAGTTGCACTCATGTAACAGTGTTTGAGAAAAACACATTTTAATGTTAATTTGATTAAAATATGAAATGAAATATAATTACTATGTTTATGTTCTAAAGCATAAAACTATCTTTGCGAAGAGAAGTTCTAAAATTCTATAATCTTAGAGTTGAATTCGAGTTTTAGATCTAGATCTAGAGAGATGAGTTACCTCGTAATCATGTCTAATGAACGAATGTGCGTAATTGAAGTACGTACTTCTAAAGTGAAACCTGAGAGTATACTCTATCTGTGTATTGTTGTTCTAGTTTCAATAGTCTTACGACACAATAATCTGGAAATACTTTCAATATTATGACAAAAAATGAGAAGAAGAGAATTATATAAACACCACTTTCATTCACAAAATAGTGCGGATTGGGATGCACCAATTTCCATTCACACCGCGTGCTGCGCCATGGGATCTTCCCAATTACTTGTTGTTGCTTACTCGGCTGAACTTTTGAACTTGTCTTTTGAGAAATATATATATAGATGAAAAACTACTATGGAATCCCAATATTGATGAAATTATTAACAAATCAAGCAAAGCATTAGTGTTTATTAGAAATGTCTGCAAATCAAAAAAGAACATTAAACTAATTAAACTGTGTTAGTCTATTAATAGAATATGCATCCTCTGTTAGGGACCCCTTAACTTAAGAAAACTTGGCAAAGTTTAAGTCATTAACCAATCATGACTATAAGGACATGCATAGGATGTAATCATCTTCGTTTTCTAAGTAACGTCACAATTTTATAACATAACTTTAGTTATGGTAAAGCCACGTCAGAATTTTATAAGATAACTTTAGTTATAGTAAAGCGCACTGTTATAGTAAGCTTGACAAATCCTTCCTTTCACTCTTGTTGATACAGGCATCAGGGGCGTCCTTAGCAGTGCGCGGGGCCCTGGGCGAGTGTCATGTGCGGGGCCCCTAGATGAGCCGTAAGGATAAACTATATAATACACCGTACCACATCTCGCTAACCGGCTAATCCGTCTCTGACGCTGCAACAATAACAAGACAGTATGTCCGCCTTAACGCTGTGGGCCTTCCTTATTTTAGTTACAAAACCTAGAAGTTTAGAACATTGCGTAGCCATTGTAATAAAAATCTATATCTAGTTTAAAAAATCAAGATTAGATCTAAATCAAGATAAAATTCCTTTTTTTAAACGCGAGTTACATTTATTTATTTAACGAGGCTTAACCGAGTTCTTTTAGCATTTCATTTGAAGAATTAATTCCATATGACGTCAAAGGAAAAAAAAAACAACAACACTACGTCACACGGCCTAGACTAAAAAAACGCCTCCATCAATACGAGCCATTTATCGAGTGTTCATATAGACATTGGTTTACTGAGGGCGTTCTTTTAGCATTTCATTTAAAGATTAAATTCCATATGGCGTCAAAGGAAAAAAAATCACTACGCCACAGTACTGCCTAGTTAGACTAAAAATCGTCTTTATCAATACGAGCCATTTATAGAGTGTTATTTATAGAGTGTTCATAGACATTGGTGCACTGAAAGCGTTCTTTTAGCATTTCCTTTAAATAAAAGAAAAAAACAACACTAGGCCTAGCTAGACTAAAAATCGCCTTCATCAATATACGAGCCATTTATCGAGTGTTTATAGACATTAGTGCACCGAGTGCGTTCTTTTAGAATTACATTTAAACAGTCCATTTATATGACGTTAAAGAAAGAAAAATTCCATTACCTTACAATAGGCAAGTACCAAAAAAAATGTCTTTATTTACACGAGATATTTGACGAGTGTTCATAGACATTGGTGCACTGAGTCTCAAGAGCATTGTTTTTGCGTTTTGTCTGTCAGTCCGCCATCTTAATATAAAAAACACAACTAAAGCTAATAAAATTTGATTACCTTTATTTTACGTTTCGAAACATCACAATAAATTTAAGTACGAACACAAAAGATTTAAGTTTATATGATAGATTGTTCCAGATGATTGTATAAATATTAAAAGAATAATGGAATTCCAGACAAATGTAATACGGTTAATTAATTTTTTGGATGGTCTTGTATAAAAATTAGATGTACTACAGCCATGTGGAGAGATTTTTATACCTTACTTTGGTGTTTGGATGTTGTTTTCCTTAAAAATCGGAACATAATATAAACAATAATTAGATTTTGTAATCTTTTAGTTAGAATATAAATGTACTGTAAGAGAGAAATGAGTTAAATTATTTTTCATAAGAATCCGGAACAACATTGTTTCGTAAATGAGAAGATTATTTGTTTATTAATTATTATATCAAAGACAAATGACATAATAATTAATTGTTTTGTTAAGGCTCATCTAACTCATATCCTCATGAAAAAGAGACAATTTCTTTGTAAAAGTGAAAAAAATTGGAAAGAAGGTGCAATGTATAACATTATTAATTGTCTTAAATTAGGTCTAACTTATAATGCATACTAAATAGATTTTTTCTCTTTACAAAATCGCTTGCAAAATTAATTTTATAAATTAAACCGTTTGCTTTTAGAAAACCAAAAGTAGCCATTGTACCTAAACTTTTCAAGCCGCATTTACTGGTGAAATAATATTTTTCGTATCTCTTCTAGTTTTTGAGCCCTGAGTGTGACAGATGGACAGGCAGACAGACGGACATTTTACACAAACCTGATAACGGCTTTTCCCCTTATGGGGGCCGCTAAAAATACAAAAAAAATTGATTTCAGCTTTCACATACTGTACTGGCATTAAATTACAATCTACATTCTAAAAATATGCATACCACAGTATACACAAATATGATAAACCACATGAATTTAAGAATGTGTATTAAAAAATCTTTGTCTTTTGGGATGTCTTACAAAATAAAAAATACATGTTCAGCTGATGTATACATCTTCACCATGCTAGATTAAAAAGTGTTGAATTAAGAGTTAACTGCATTCCAAAATTAACATTTTTCTGAAGTCTCAACTGCGTATCACACATTTAAATATGTGGAAAGAAACAAACCATTATATTTCCAACACTCAAACTGTGAAATGCTAAAAAAGAACTTTTTTTTTCTTAAAGCTTACATGTTACTCTTGTGAGAGATTTTTGTTGCTTAGTTAAAGTGTCATTGTTAACTTGTAAAAATTATTGTATCCTTAACTGATCCACATGTAAATAAACTCGGCTCTGTAGATCTTTATTCAGAGGTATGTTTACGAAAGCGTTTTTTTTTTTTTTTTGCTTTCATTAGGAAGTTTTTGTTTAAAAAGTATTTTGACAATAAAAAAAAATAAACAAAAATGTACATGTATGTATTTTAATCAGTCCAAATGAATGATTGCATCGATTCCAAACACTTTAAAATTCTTTCAACAAATTCAACAAAAACCTTTGCAGAAAAAAATTCAGGCACTTGTAAAATCACAGCATATATATTTAACTCATTTACTAAAAAAAAATATCTAACAAGTCAAGTTATTTTAAAGTTGTTATGTGTCAATACATTTCAAGGCGATTCTGAGATTGGGAGAAACATCCAGATACAAGTAAAACATTTAAACTAAAAATATTTTCAATAGGCATACTCATTTGTAAAAAAAAATAATAATAATTATTCAAAAAATTTGCAAAACATACATACTTATAATATTTTTATATAGTGATTAGCAAAAACATATGAGTTTTAATTTAAAATACCATTGGTAAAAAAAATACAATAACTGAAATGTAAATATACACTTTAAAATATATTTTGGCTACCTGTACATAAATATTTTATTCTTAACAAATTTAGTTGTAGAAAACTATTGGTCATAAATATTCAATAACAGACTTATTAAACATGTCTAATTAAAAATCATTCAAAGAAAATCATTTTGAAAGCACTAATAACTCAAAAAGTACCTTTGTATTAGTTTAGCTTAAAAAAAAAGATACTTCCCCCTCCCCCTCAAAAAATCCATTTTAGATTAAATTTAATTATTTATGACACAATATTTCTTGTTGCAAGGTTAACACCTAGAGCAGGGGTGTGCAAATTATGTCCCACTAGCAATAAGCGCCCCGCAAATACCTACAGAAATCAGGTATGCCTATGCATTACATACATTAAAAAAATGAAAATATTAAAAAAATAATTTATATAAATTATTGAAACAGAAAAAGTTTCAAGAAAACAAAGATTATTCTTATTGGCTTTACTTCAATACACTTCGTCTTAATATCCACTACAAGTTTCCAATATCTGGCCAGTATTTATTCAATGCTATGAAGAACTGTGTTGTGTATGCTTGGGACAAGATGGCAAGTGTAACAAATGACAGAGTGCAATCTTTGACTGAGAAAAAGTGTTGTTTTTTTTAATAAAGAATATCCCAACCATAAACTCTAAACAGGAAATTTTGCACAAAATATCAACATAATAGAGACTGTACATTTCAGTGATCAAACTTATCAGAGCTAGGTGTCTTCACCACAGGCAGTTCTGAAAAGTACTTGAAGATTTAGTAATCTGATATATCCACTGTTTTAGTATTGGAAGGTAACGAGAAGAATATAAAATCTCGAGGAAGAAATTTTTATGTTACTTAAAGGACATTGGCTATGACTTTTTAATAATATTTCTAATGAAGAGTGGAAGACAAGAAATTTTTTTTCATGGTAAATATTACAATGGGTTTGTTTGCATATGAAATCTTTTAAAAAATAGCTTTCATATTTCTTGAGGAAAGCAAGTAAAAACAGGTTGTCATTTTCCTTTGCAGAAAGGTGAAACTATTTCTAGTGAAATGGTTAAAATACTTATTTATGTTCCTTAATTGTGAAGTTTTCAATACTATCAGCTCACCATTTAGCGAGAAGCTGATTCAGCTCCAGAGGACATAACTCCAAGCAAATTATGACCTAAAAGAGAAGTTCCAGTCAGTACTTTCGCAAGAGTTTTATGGTTGCCATAAGGTGTTTTTCTACACTTAAAAACATTTGCTGCTAAACTTTTACATTATTTGGGTACACATATATATGTGAACAAAAATTTGTTTTTGTGGAAACTAAAGAAGTGTTATTACAGGTCGATGCTGACTGACTGTAATTTGACAGCTAGTTCCACAGTTCTGGAATATTACCCAATTGTGTAAACAGTGAAATACTTCACATTTAGAACAACTGTAAATTTGTGGTGAAATGTGATGTAAAAAGACAACAGTAATTTGTTTTATAATAGTAAAATTGGTTTCAGGCATAGCTAACTCTTGTAATTCTTCAAATGAGAAAAAAAAAGAAAGAGTAAAAATATGAATTAAAAGATATTATACATTTACACAGTTAGCTAGCGTATTTTTCAAAGTTGTAAACATAAAATTTTTTTAAATGCAGCCCTTGATACAAAAAGGTTGCCCACCCCTGATCTAAAGCCTATATTTTTAACAATAATTTTCTATTTGATGAAAAGTTTACTTTTTCCTCAACAGTTATAATATTAGGACTAAAATACTAAAAAACTTTACAATAAATTAATTGAAGATTTAAACAAAACCATAACTCAGTGAATTTTAAATGCATTTTGCTTTTTACAATTCTATTTACAAACTGTTGAGGCCTTCATAGTAGTGTTGAAGACACTGTGAAATGGTGATTCTACTGAAAGCTTCTCATGGGATGAAGTGTCCACACTTTAAAAGGAATAAAACTTGGCTTCATATCAGTTCACGGTGTATCAACTGCATTTATCAACAGCGTTAAGTCTAATAGAGGCATTGTCAGAAGAACATGTAACCCAAAACCTTATTATAAGAAATTCAGATGACGCATTGTGTCCAAGAAACATTTTTCTATCTTATGTATATATCAATATAAATAAAATGATATGTTTTGCAATTTGATACAACACTGGGCTCAAGAAACATTTTAAAATTGTGCAGTATAATTTAAAGTGGAATGTAAGACTTAAATCACACATAATCCATCAGAATGAACATAATTAGTATAATATAATATTATGACTCAGCATATAATTACAAACTTGGGATGCTGTATTGATAAAATGAGCATGTAATGATCATAATTCAACAACTACTGTAGGGACAGTTAAAACCTATTTGATAAATTTTATGACAAAATGACTAACTACTTTGAACCTCTTATTACAATCCTTGGAAACACACAAAAGGTTAAAAATACAAATCGTTGAAATCTTTTATCAATTCATGTTTCTCCTCAAAAGAAAAAAAAATTAAAAATAATGGGAAATTCTAACCAAATTGTGACTCAATTCTTTAAACATTTTCCCAGTCAACACATATAGCTTGTAAGTCTTTTTTTCTACGTTGCCATCTATATGATGATAAGTAATTATTGCAGTTAGGGTTTTCAGTTGTAAGCAACTGGAATGTTTGAATTCTTTTATTTGAATACATCTAACTCATCTTTTATTAGGTCATGTTTTGATATGACCTATATTTTAATATTTTTGGTCAGAGTAAATGACACTCACAAAAGTTTTGTTATGTATTTTTGATGGAACATATTTTCATCTGACTCCAGGTCACACTAACAAAGCATAAAACTTAAATTTAGGTACAATAATGTTTCAAGAATAAATTGTCAGCAATCCGTGGAATAATGGAATGAAGAACTGGTATAGTAGTGATAATTTGGGATGGGAGGGTGGATGCCTTTAAAACAAATACAACATAGCTGAGAAGTCATCACAGAGCTTGTTTATTTAATTTTTTTTTACAGATATTGCATAACATACACTAGTAAAGTCACTTTTTTTTTTTTGCAAAGTTAAACTAACCAAATAATGTCAATAGGATTTAAATAAAAAACAAAAAACAGAATGGCTTTCATGGGAAAACTTGAAGACACAACTTTAACTAGACAAGTTTATTGTATTTTAATTAACACTGCATAGAATGTATTTAAGTTGCATATTTTAGAATTTTATGTAAAATTAAGATTAAATATTCTTTAATACATTTGCTTCAATAAAAAAAAAGTTTATGGAACACTACATTTAATTTTAGACTTGTGATTCTCAATATTTTCTAGGAGCTGATACTCTGTCAAACTGTTGGTGTCCCCCTCTGTAGTTTGAAGGTCCTTGGAAAGCTTGATTATCATAGCCGTTGCTTCCTCTATAGTCATCTGGTGTGTCATATACATTAGATGGATGAGATGAAGCTCCTCTGGATGAGGCAGGCTTGGTATACATGGGAAGGTCTGTAGTGTAGACTGTAGATCTCTACCGACAGACAAACAGATTTAGTTGTTTCATACATTACTGTTTCTTTTTACCTTATCTGTTTTAATTCATTTCATCATTTACAAAAAATCTCATTTATCTTCTAAAGGAAAAAATAAATTATTATCCTTGAGGACATACAACAAAACTTTACCATTGATAGCACTCAAACATTACATGTGAATTGACATTTAAAACTTTGGCTTTAATTTGACAAGTTATTGTGTCTGTTTGCTTTTGAGAAAAAGATAAAAAGAATAGGGTGAAGTATAAAGAAGGTTTAACATAGATAGGCTCTTATGAGGACTTGAAACTCACAGACAATTTATGTTTTACTAGTTTAATTACTATTTCTGAAGCTATCTAAATGCCATGTATTTATGTTGTCCAGTAAGTTGTTATTTAAAATATGGTCTTTGAAGGAAGTCTGGTGAAACTTTACATCCAAGGCCCCTAGGTTTTCAGGTCAATTATTTGGCAACTGTCTATCCGCACGTATGATGACGTACTGACGTGACCTCACCTGCGCGCGTGCGCTGTACTAGCAGAGCACGCCCGGTCACTGCCTCTCTCTCGCTCTCTCTCCTCTTTTAGTAAATCTTAGATCTATGTAATATAGATCTAGATTTTTCTCTACAAATCACTCTTTGCTTAATATTGTTTAGATTGGGAAATTTAATTAATATATTATTAATAATTAATTATAAGTCTCTGCTAAACAAATCTAAGCGCGTGTTAACTTTTTTGTTTATTTTAAATACGTTAAGTACGAGATAATAATAAACAAAGCATAAGTTTAAAAAAAATATATATTAAAATACAAATTTTAGTTCCTTCTTTAAAAATAATTATAATTATTTAATAAGCAAACGAAATATATGTATTTTGTTTGTTTTTAGGTTTAGGTTTGCGGAAATTTAGGCCTAAGGTTGACGCACTGCCGTAAATCCGTAACTGGATTTTATATTACGAGTACGCTATTAATGGATATTTTGTTACACTTGACAAAGTTGCCGACCGTAATATATCTCGTTCTGTCTTCCTTCTGTCTTGAAAGACAAAGGGTGTAAAATAATGCACTCATATTAAAAACTAGTTTAGGTTTCTTTTTGCGTCCACGAACAATTGGATGTCAGTAAACATGTTGCGTAACTCCCTCACTCCCTCGACAATGCTAGACTGTCAACATCCACCCATCCCTTACTATCACCCTCCTGCTGTCTTTTCATGTAACCTTCACTTAAATGGTCCAATCACACACATTTGGATAACCCACCACAGATGTGCATGATTGGTTTGTTTGTCTTAAGTTTTGTGTCCACATTTTAGTTAGGGCAGTTTGTTATCAAGCTATCCAACAGTGAACATCGCATCGTCGATTTCCATCTTTATTTCTGATTGATTCGGATACAAAACCCAGTGTGAGTTTCAATCTTTTCTATTCTTTAGTTTTCTCATAAATGGAAAAAAATAGTGACAGTGAAAATATATCAATATAGGCCTATGACCCGTACATATAGGGCCTATAGGAAACCATACAATTGTTTAGCCTCACAAACAAAAAAATAAAATAAATAAAGATGAGATGAATTCATTCTCATCATTTATTTTTTATAGCCTTTTAAAACATTTTATTATTATATAATATAGATAATATAGATCCAGAGTTTACCCTCACAAACAAACAAACAAAAAACATAAAAAAAAAAGATTGTTTTTATAGGCTCTTAAAATATTTTATTATTACATAATATACATCCGGAGTTTAGACTCACAAACAAACAAAAAAAAAATAAATAAAAAAAATAAAGATGAATTCATTCAAATTTTTAATCATAGCCTTTTAAAATATTTTATTATTACATATATAGATCTAGATACAGAGATTGACTAGATCTATTACGAACTATTACATGATACTACCGACACCGTTAAGCTGGTAGTGACCTCGTGACCTGATTACCGTAGCGATAGACAGCGCGGCGCTGCCACTTGCGCAACATTCTTCAAAGCTGAATACCTAGGGGCCTTGGATGTAAAGTTTGTTAAAGCAAATAGGGAAAAAATGTGTACAGTCTCTAGGCAGATCACATAACAAAAACCTGGGTGATGCTGTCTGACTTGTTGTGAGGTCAAGTTAGATGTTGGCTAGCTTTCTGATCACTGCTAGGTCATGTGGGTGGTCTCTGGTTTGAGTTCTTGCCAGAGCTTATCTATTTGTCTTCATCTTCTTTTGTCAATAACTATTGTCATCTTTATTCATCATTTGTTTCAGCTTCAAGCTGCATTTTTAGTTCATTGGTTTTACTTTGATATGAATACATTATACATTATCAGATTCTTGCAAACTGAACTATGATTTGACTCAAAACATTATTCAAAAACAAAATTAAAAAAAAAACAGCAACATAATTTTCTTTTTTAAAAAATTGAGTTTACAGAAAATGTTATTTATATAAATTACTATAAACACGTAGAATAGTAATTTTTTAAAAAGAGCATCTAGCTAACATTAGTAGATTAATATTGATTATCCTAGCATTGGTGGGTTAATATTGTTAAGTTAGCAATGGTAGGACATCAAAGGACATCATTAAAGGACATCAACATTGCAGGCGTGCAGGACATCAACATTGCAGGGATACATGACATAACAAACTCCCACCTTTCTTCCTGTTCAGCAGCTGCTCCAAACAAGATATAGGATGGTCCATTGTTTTATGCTGTCCAACCAACTTTTTTTGGACAAGCCTTTCTTATGTACCTTAGACATAACTGAACTAGCTCAGCTTTCCCCTGTTCACAGTACTGAGGTTTTTTTTACAAACCAGAGGCTTGTAAGAATAAAAAATCATTTTTCTTTTCCTGGTATCTGACAACCAGCAGCTTTCTGTAGCATTTACTCTCAATGTCTACAATTCTTTTTTCAGCCTAAGTGTTCAATTTTCAAAATCATATATGAGTATAGAAAACATTACCAAAGAATGCATTTTTAATTTGACTTGGAAGATGATGTTACTATTCAAGATTTTACACAAATTACTCATGCCAGGCTCAAAGGTTTTTTAAACTCTTTTATTAATTCTCTATCTTGAATATATGTTGAACTCTAGGCTGCCTGGTTGTGTGATTTGCACACAGGACGATGATTCTGTCATCTTGATGGTCCTGAGTTCATACACTATCCACTGCTAGCATTAAAACATTAAACAAATAAGTCTTGACAAGTTGCTCCAATACCGACGTAAAAGAATATCTGGGTCTTAACTGTAACTGGAATATCCATGGGACAAGGTAGGGTTGGCCAATAGTCCATTCTCAACCATCCACAGAGCTCTCCAAATGTACTTCAGTAGAAAACTATGCCCTATGGAATTCACATCCTGGATCCTGGTCCCTTCAGGCTATCACATTTAGCTAGTATTTTCCTTTTTTTTTCAGCACTAATTTCCAAGCCAAGTGATCTAGCTACACCATGCAGTTTGGAAGTGACATCTGGTCTGCATTTTCTTCTATGAGGTCTAAATCAACTGCAAAGCTGAGATTGAGACATAGACCTTTGTCTGTAGTAGTGCAATGCAGACCTCCATCAAAAAGCACCTAGAGTGGGGGGGGGAAGGTTTAGTTTTTAGCACTTTGGCACAATTAAGGCCAAGTCATGCCCATAATCCTTCAAGGGTTATTTCCCCTATCTAGATCAAGTGTTAAGAGTTACACAACAGAGGTATTAAAAATAAGGTTGAGCATGAACATACACAGTCAGGCTGAGCAGGGAAATTTGGGTTTCTGACACCACTTCATTTAGGGCTCTCTTTGCTTCTCTGAGAGGGAGAGGGATCACTATTATCCAACACTCTGTACAGCAGTGATGAACAACTGAAGAGAACAACACACTATTTTTCTTTGGCTTAATCTGCAAAAGCGCTTACAGCTCAGCACAAAAAATCTGGTTAGAAGAAGAACACATGAGTAAACTTCTTCTATCACTTAGTGGCTAACTGAATGCAATATCTACACCTCAAACTAGTATTTTCCTTTTTTTTCAGCACTAATTTCCAAGCCAACTGCTCTAGCTACACCATGCAGTGACATCTGGTCTGCATTCTCTTCTGAGGTCTAAATCAACTGCAAAGCTGAGATTGAGATCAGCTAATTGTGTATGTTCATGCTCAGAGTAAATGCTTCTAGAGTTTCCATCATGATCTATAGATGACTTAAAACTTTCTCAGCTTTAGTTGGCCAGAAGTACTGCACAATTGGCATCATTATTAAGAGGTTTGATAACATTGATATTGTTCTTATGTATGTTGAACTCCCTTATAACTTGTAGTGTGTCATCATGCAAAGCTAGTCAAAAGCATTTTGAAGTATTGGTTGGTTATTATTGATAAAGTAGCATTTGTGAAATAGGGTTGGGAAAGGTTTATTTTTGTTTTAGAAATCCAAACGAGAATGAGTTTATTAAAATTCATAAGCTTTTTTAAAAATATTTTTTATAAGAATTAATATTTATTATGCATTCTAACTGTAATTTAATTTTGTTATGCATGCAAACACATACTTTTTCAAATGAGAATATGATTTTAATTTTAGTGAGTGTCTGTGTATAGTTTTGGGATACTATCACCAGGTCACCAACTTTAAGTACATTATAAACAAGACAGTGAAACAAAAAAAATGTAAAAATTACATTAGAGAATATATTTGATAAAAATGTGTCCTGGGAAGAGATAGACAAAGCTTGATGGTACAGTACCTGTCCATGTGGGTATATTAGAAAGCTACTTGTTGGAAACACAGCTTTCGTTATCCAGGCTAAATGAATGGGAACCATATGGCCTGCCAAAACTGCCATAATTAGTCTGGCATAAAGGAAGTTAACCGATGTCAGTATTAGAATTGTAAACAAAAAATAACTCATGATTGATATTCATCAATAGTATTGTAATACTGTGGTCGAGATGCTTGGCTACCTAAAAGTGGGCTTGAGGTTCGACACCCGACTGGGGCAGAGTTGAGATTACTGAGCGCCTAAAGGTAGCATGGAAAATCAACTACAAGATACCCTCACTGGTCCACAAATGAGATTGGACCAAAGCGCTCTGAGCATGCTATAAGCATGAAAGCAGTGTTATAAAAAAAGCTATAATAAAAATAAACAAGATTACCAAAGAGAGTTTGTGTGATACCGGTACACAAACTCAGAGGCGGCCCCCGTCTGAGTCGGATCACTGTCAGATCCGCCTATTCGCAAGATGTTTCGGATGTTCCTTCTAAGTTGAAAATAATTAACTTCTCGCTGGATGACGAAGGATGGTAGTGAGCAGGGTATAAACCTGCCTTTTCTTGATGTTTGCGCCCTAGACTGCAGTTTGGATTTATCGTTGGTCCCTGGCTCAATTCCTGCATGCTCCCATCCCCTCCTGTGGAAGGTTTGGACTAGGAAGTAAACTATCTTTAACTCTGAAGAAACATTCGAAACATGTAAAACAAACAGACACGTAACCCGGAAGTTTTGAGATAATCAGTTCAGCACGCTAACCGCACGACAAGGCATTGCTCTTAACTTAATAACAAACTGGTTACAAACTAATAGCCTGATATATACAATATGTCACACCAGCGATTAGATCTAGACATAAACATTCGGAACAATCTATTATAGATACTTAAACTATCACAATATTTCTGAAGGAAAAGTAAAGGTTTTCAAAAGCCTTTAGTGTATTTTTATCTAACCGTGACGGACAGACCAACTAACAGACGAAATTCACAAAAATATGCTTCTTTCATTCTAATGGGGGCACTAAACATATTTTTTTTAAAAATCTGATTTTTAAAAAAGTTAAAAAAATTAGTTTAGAATCATGTCATGGCCGGGCTTTACGCTAGTACACGAAAGTCACTGCTAGAAGTTCATTTAAAAAAATGTGCGTGATATCTACATGCCAAGAGCATTTCTTATTGTAACATTTCCTCCCTTACATTTACGAATTGTTTTAGAATTGGTGTTTTGTTATTAAAAAATTGCTTGCGTAATTAATTTTATAAATTAAATGGTTTGCTTTTAGAAAACTAAAAGTAGCCGTTGCACCTAAACTTTTAAAGCCGCATTTAATGGTGAAATAAAATTTTTCGTATCTCTTCTAGTTTTGGCGCCCTGAGCGTGACAGACGGACATTTAGCACTAACCTAATAGCGGCTTTTCCCTTACGGGGGCCGCTAAAAAGGTCAAAACAAATTATGCGAATTTAGAGTTACAGATAGTTTATTATTTTGTAAGACATGCAAAATCTATTTTAAAATTGTATACCTTGTACAGCAGGTATGTCAAACTCATTAAGGTGTATAGGCCACATAAAAAACTTACTATGACCTGAAAGGCCGCAGCCAAAAATCAGTTGGAAAACATAGCCTACTAGGTTTATGTAAATTAGAAACAATAATGTTGAATACAATAATGAATTAAATACCTGTACCTTAGCTAAATTTGTAGTACCCTTCTTTTCATTAAAAATTACTATGATTTCGCATTATTTTCATAGTCCTAATGCTTGACATCTTTTCTGAGATACAAGTTTCTAAATGTCTACATCACACTCTTGGAGTCTCGACCTAGATCTAGCTATACAAGGATCTAGTATGACAATTACCTGTTACCCATCCCTTAGTCTGGTGGACCGTTGGGGCACCAAGCAAGACTTGTGGACCATCTTTCTCCATTCCTCTCTATCCTTTGCCCTGATTAAAACCTCGTTCAACGGCAGGCCCGTCCATTCTTTGATAATGTCTTCCCACCGCTTTCTCTGTCTGCCTCTTTTTCTTTTTCCTGGTACTGTTCCCTGGAGGAAGGTCTTTGCGAGTCCCGAAGATCTTGTTACATGGCCATACATTTTAAGCTTTCGTTTCTTCACAGTATTTAGCAGGTCATCATGGGGTCCGATCGCTGCCGTAACCCTGTCTCTAATCTCTTGATTTGTGATGCGGTCTTTAAATGTGATGCCTAGGATCCTTCTGTAGCATCTCATTTCCATTGCTAGGATCCTCCTCTCTAGCTCTGCAGTCAGCATCCAAGACTCACAAGCATATAGCCATGACCAGGGAGCGCATCAGTCTGATTTTGGTGCCGAGGGCTAAGCCTTTGTCTTTCCATATCAACTTGAGTTTAGAAAGGGCCGCTGTGGACTGTGCTATTCGGACCATTAGTTCGGGCTTTGTTCCCTCATCCGAGACAATAGCTCCGAGGTATTTAAAGCTGCTAATGCTAGTTAGCTTTTCGCCTCCAATACTGATGGCCTTTGTAAAGCCCTGTTGACTATTGGTCATGCTTTGGGTTTTTTCTGCATTTATTTGCATGCCATAAGCTGCTGAAGTCTTGTCAATGCGCATCACTAGGTCGGCTAGTTCGTCTTCTGTCCCTGCTAGGCCATCAATGTCATCTGCGAAGTGCAAGTTTGTAACTTTTCTTCCTCCAATGCTTACAGTACCTTCAAATCCTTCGAGAGCATCTTCCATTATTCTTTCAAGGAAGATATTGAAGAGTGTTGGTGAAAGGAGGCAGCCTTGTCTTACTCCAACTGTGGTTTTGAACCATTCCCCAATATTGTTGTTGAAGTACACCGCACTGGTGGCATCCTTGTATAGGTTCTGGATAACTTTGGTTATGTTTGTGTTAATGTTATATTTTTCCATTGTCGCCCAGAGTGACAATTAATCTTACCTAAAAATACAGTATTTTTAATATCTATGCCACAAATGACTCGCCACAACAGAGTTGATAAGAGGATACCTAAAATCACCATCAAGATAGTAAAAAAAGCTTTTCTAGAGCAAAGATAGGGAGAGAACAAACTGTAATAGTAAATATCTCTAAAAGACTAAATGAACACTATAACAGTAAACTCTGGTTTACCTCTAGGAACAGTCTTAGGGCACTACTATTTTTAATTTACACAAATGATTTACCAAATTGCATTGATTCAGGAAAAAAGTCAGATTATTTGAAGACAATAACATAATATATAGAACAATAAAAACAACACAAGATACAGAAATTTTACAAAAAATAAGATAAATTACAGAAATGGAGATCAAATTGGAGTATGTCTTTCCACCCAGAAAAATGTCAGTTATTAAGAGTAACAAAAAACTAAAACAAAGTAATTCCACTTATTTTATTCATGCCCATAATAAACCTGTAACATACTAAAAACGCAAAATACCTAGGTGCTATAATAAAAGAAAAACTATCATGAAACCCCCATATTGATGAAACTATCAAAAAATCAAACGAAGAATTAGGGTTTATTAAAAGAATTTTCTATAAATAAAAAAAGAACAAAAACTAAAATGCTATTTAACCTTGGTTAGGACAATAATAGAATATGCAACCTCTATTTGGGATCCCTCAATTCAAGAAAACATTAAGAAACTGGAACAGACACAAAATAGAATTGTGAAATTCAGAAAAAAAACGAATATTCACATTTGATTAGTGAAATCACTAAATTTAGAAAGCCTTCAGGATAGAAGACTTAACAATTATATGTAAGACACTAAACCATAACCTTCAAATACAAAAAAAAATTTTAAATAATATATACTCAGAAAGACACAAAGATAAAGGCACAGTCCTCGTTCCATATCATATGCTAGGACAAATTTGTACAAATGCTCCTTTGTCCCTAGTGCTATTAGAGCAAGAAATGGTTTGCCTGAGCTAGCCAGGAAAACCAGTGACTTGTCAGAATTAATGTCATTGGTTAATATGCATGACTAAATGCATGATGATGCTAATCTAGCACACACAATAGGGTTTGTTGCTGAACATAAAAATTATATATGTGTCAGACGCGAATAGCCCAATTTTTATGTAAAAGAAATTACAAAAGTCATTTCTCTATAGAAGAAGTTAGGAAGGCTATATAATATTCAACCACAGACCTATGTATGGTATACTACAATAAATTTAGGTTTTTGATGTCTAGTTACGATTTATTTAGGTAGGTGCTGTTTTGCTATTACATACCAAGTATTAGAGTTTAGAAAAACCCAGGTTCCTTTGTTGTGCAATACTATTAGCTAACACCGCTTAATTATCATCTCTCTGTTAGTAGGTCCTAAATTGACATCTATAATCTAATTCTAAGTCTATATCCATATTGAAAAATTGAATAGATCTAGACTCTAGTAACAGTATAGATTCTATCTTGAGACTAGTGACTAGTGTGTCGAGTCTATACTATGCTATTCCTATAGTCATTTTTTTATTAGAATAAAGTTAAAAGTATAGATATTAATAAAGACTAAAGTAATAAAGTTTATTAATTATTAGATATAGACATAGGACAAAGATGTAATAATTTAGGCTACCGTAATACATTTACCATAATCTATACTTAATGCACTTGACTAGATCTATAGATCTATCTATAATTTAGTCAATCTAGATCTATACAAAATACAATATTCATTATAATACTTTTCTACTTATTTAATAAGTTAGTAGCCTAGGCCTACTTTACTTTACTTAGACTTAAATCTATTATAGTTTATTAATAAATTTACTTGTCAATAATGCCTAGACCTAATAATAAAATTGCTGATGATTTCTAATGACTGATTTTTTTTATAGTAATAGGCCTACTAGATCTAGACTTTACTTAAATCTAGTCTAAAATAATGACTGTCTAAGACTCGAGATGATTGAGACTTTCACATACAGATGTTGGTAGTAATACGGTTAATAATGTCGGCTGAAAGTAAACTGTATACAAAGTATTCATACATAAAATTATTTTTTTTTTGTAAAAAAAAAAAAAAAAAAAAAAAAAAAAAAAAAAAAAAAAAAAAAAAAGGTGCCGGTACCGGTACTCAAAATAGATTGTCTAACTTTCAACTACTAATAAATTAACAATTAATGTTGAAATACTAGAAAATCATAATTTTTCCCGACATTGAAAAAAGGTGCCGGTACAAGTACCGGTGCGTACCATCACAAAAATATATGTATATCCCAATCTTCTTTCATTTACATTTTTTTTGCGGGGTTATTGCTATTTAATTCATTGATACCAGATCGATTTATATAGGGCCTAAGTATACAAGCAGGATCTCAAGCATTGGATACATTTATTTTAAATACAAAGTTTTATTACGTAGATGTAGATTTAATCAGAATCCAGGCTACGCAGTATACTAGAGAAAGCTGAGAAGATCGGAAAGAGCTGGGAAACCATAACAAAAACTAGCAAGAGACTGTGGACGTGTTTTTGTTGAGGCCATATGTTCCACGAGGAACCCAAAGGAATGATGATGAGGGGGTGTCATGGTCAAAGAAGATCTTTGAAGGTGGCTTGAGTAAAAGGTATCATATGCTACAGTGCAAGTGATGCTTCTTTTGTCTTGAATAAAGATCTTATGACCGTGATGCCGAGGATCTAAAAGTTGTCAGCTGATAAGATGATCTAACTATATATTAATAGATTCAATGAAGAAATGTTTCCTTTTCAAAATAGAGAAACTTTTAATTTAAAACTTGGAACAGCAATGTACAATAATTATAAGAATAAACTGTAATCAAATGAAGTTGTTAATATATTTCTAGTGGAATACTAAATGATCTACACAATAAAATAGCAAGCTTGAGACTCTATAATTTACATCTTGCTAGAATGAACAACGTGACAGGGGGTGTGCAAGTGCACCAAAATGTACTTCCTTACGGGTGCCCATGCATTATTGATTCAAGAGTTAAATAAATTAATGTTTAGAAAAACTTTGCGCATCGTCATCTAAGTCTAAATTTGAAGGCCTATCATTGTTAGTTTCCGAACAAGTAGTGCTTCTACTGAAGTACAGTTGTAAAGATATGCTATTATTTTAACAAGACTAGGCAAATCTGTAGTTCATGTCAGATTTATTATAAGCTTGCAATTCTTTGCACTATAAAGGGTGTCAAATATGTTAGTCGTGACGATTTGTTTATATGTGCACATAGATTTAGTTATTATGAATGCCACAAGGTCGACTTTGATAGACATTCTGTATGGTGATTTAACAGAAGGCAGGAGATCCGCTGGTCGTCCACTGCTAAGGCTTACTGATGTATGCAAACACAACATAAAGCTATTCAAAGTCGGCACTAACAGCTGGGAAAAGATGCACTTAATAGATCCACAAGAAGAGCAAGCAATAAAGGAAAGTCCTGGATTGCAGCTGCAGATGTCATGCACAACAGTAGTAGAAATAATGGTGAAAGTACAAAGGATTGGTCTATTTAGTCACACAAGAAATTGCAAAGAAAAAAATAATTTAAAGTTTAAAATCACTACAATTTTTTTCAACAATTATTTTGTGTATGAAATTGTGTATCGGAAAATGACGGGTACTTGAAATAAGCTAGTCCTAAAAAAACAACACAGATCTTGGGTAAAATACTCGTCAAGTACCGGTATAGTACTGTAAATGTGTAGTTTCCCGCGCTATTTTCAACTCTTTTTCTTTTTAATAGCCTCTATCTGGTTTGATCCCAACCACCCGTATTTTTGTGCAGAATTTTGTTCTCTATCAGGCACACTTAAAATTATATCATAATACTGTCAGTTTAATTAGGGACCCAAAACCGAAGCAAAAATCGCACTTTTTAAGAAATTGCGTAACATTTTTTTTGTTTTAGGCATTATTCACCCTGCCATATCTTAAGGTATAAACATCCGATTACAGTAAAAATGGTACCGTTAGAAAGGTTATTTTAAGCCCTTTAATAATATATGAACGTTTTTCCTGTAGGTTAAAAAATAATGGTGATAATCCTTTACGCGTAACATCACCTTGCCGAATAATCGTGCTAGCGGCTGTGATCGTTTTATACCTTGTTTGTTTTTTCGTAAAATGGGGAGTACGTCAACAAATAAATATTTTTTTTGAACATATGTATTTTATAGAAAAATGAACGAGCTTTACAATGGTACCAATATCTAATTGATTAACATTGTTTTTATGTAAAGAAATTAAAAAAATAAAAAACAAAATGGAATTTCTTTACGATAAAGACATGTAATCGTTTAGTTAATGTCACCATTGAAAAGCCCGTCTATTTTTCTTTAAGAGTGTGTACATTTTATTTAAAAAACAAGCGTTGACATGCTCCCCATTTTAAACCGAACAAGACGCATAAAATAGCGATTTCGCCTATGTGCGTAGTCTGCTATAATGTGCAAATATGCTCCTTAGCAACACACGAGTCGTTATAGAAAAATTATTTTTATTAAATCTACATCGTATAATTTGTGAGAAAAATGTCTGAGATGGGTCAATAAGATGTTAACCATTAGAGATTTATTGTTTTTTCACCTTCTTTTATTCCGAATATTACAAAATAATTTATATTCCAACGTTAATGAAAGGTTAATGTGTAACAAATCTGTAAGTATTTTGTGTTTCTAAGGGGTCATGTCTTCGAAAGTAAACCTAATTTTTTTAAAAACGTATTTTGTAAAAGTGATTGATACAAATTAAAGAGGAGGGTTTACGGTTCATAAAAAAGTAATGTTTCAAGATATTTAATAAATAATTATAATTGTAATAAATGTATAGAAACACATCACATATTGGCCTTATCCGTTGCTAATATCAACAAATTGTGGCATCGAATGAAGCTATTCTAATATAGAGTAGATCTGGTCTTTTAACTAGATCTATATTATATATACAAAATAGATAAAATATAGGACTAAATTAAATCTATTGACATCAGTACACAAAGATAAAGTCTTAATCTAGATTTAGACCTATTTCTCGAGTTCTAGTGAGTAGCCTATAGGGACTACAAATTAGACCTAGACCTAGACCTAGAGTACGACTACGAGAGTTTTGACTTATCCATGTATAGATCTAGATATAGATCTAGAGGCTAGTCCTAGATCTAGATCTTGGTCTAGAGTCTAGATCTAATCTTGGTCTAAACATCTGGAACAAGGGTCCTTCACGTTATTCGTTAAAACTTAAAACCAAAAAGCTTCTTTAAAAAGAAACCATCTTAGGCATAATAGCTTATATGACAGGCTATTTAGATCTACATTATAATACATATGATATATATATCAAGATCTACGTCTAATTGTCTAAATAGATCTAGATGTAATTTTTAGATTTGAAATATCTTTTCGATGATTTTATTACCTCATCATACGGTACACTACTTCACTGTGAACTATCCCTTAGTCTGACGAACCGTAGGGGCACCGCACAATATGTATACTATATGACTGTACGTCTTCGTCCACTCCTCTACGTCCTTTTCCATAGAATCTCTTAATGACAGGTCAGAACATTCTTTTATATTGTCTTCCCATTGTTTTCCTAGGTCTAATATCATAGATAAAGACTCTGCATGATTAGTAACTAACTGCATTTTAAAAAATAGGCCTAATAATAATTCCCATTTCAAGAATAAAACCTCTAGGCTATATTAGTATTTTATTTTAATTTGATAGCTCAGACAGATCCAAGAAAAGAATTTTTAATATCTAGAAAGATATCTATGTGTTTATGCTTTATAGTCTCTAGTTGCAATAAAAGATCTTCTTTTATTATTAATGAAGTAGCCCTAATTAAGTCAATAGGTATTATATTTAGACTACTGATCACAGTTCAAAATTCTCAATAACACTATAAGCCTGTTTTGTAGACTTCAATTAACTAAATATCCACACAAAAAAACACCAAAAATTAATTCATATTCATATTAATTCATTTTAATTCTTATTAAATTAAAAAATGGATTATGATGCTGTAATGAACTTAAGATCAGTAGATGAGTAGGTTTTATATGAACATATCTAACTATTTATACTAATTATTGATGCTTTACAAGACAGTATTTTCCAATAAAACAATGATAAACTTAGGACCTAATTATTATATTATTTTTCAGAAAGCATAGTTATAGCTGCATAAACTATTTTTAAAAACTTTAAATATTTTTTTAAAGAAAAAAAGTGAAACTTTGACATCTAAAAGATTTAGGCTACATAAAGGTCTATAAGGTTGATCATGTTGAAGGAAAAAAGTGACTAAGCTGGATGTGTTGAAAGTTAAAATCATAATGAAATAATTGAGAAGAACATATGGAAAGTAGCTAACTAAAATGAATCTTTCTATTTTGATCAACATGTCATTGAGATACTTGCTCTGATGCAAGTATTATAAATACTAATGTTTCTCTTTTTCTGATAGGCAAACTTCTCACAGTTTGATGGCTGAGATTGTAATAACAGCACATTAGCACTGGGATGTATTAATATTTTATATTAAATGTATTTAAATTTACAATATACTTTAAAGGAGTTAATTTTAGTTAAAAATTTGTGAATTTTAGGAAAAAAAAGTTCAAGCTTGAAACTATATTTCTAGTTAATGCAACCTAATCAGTGTAAATTTGCTACAAAAAGATAATGAAAATAATGACAAATATATGTGTTTCTATGGTAAAATTCAGTAGCCTGGGGAATTACAGTTTATATCCTATATTTTCATGTAGAATTCTTTGTTTAGACAGTGAATAATCCAAAAATTATGTGTTTAGAATAGTTGAGCTTTACTGAAAAGAATTTACTGGTCATTACATTGCAGATATAAAAAAGCCTTGTTTAAAAATTTTTCTGCACACAAATTGAGTTCTGATTATCAGTTTATCAAATCAGCTTATATAGTTAAAAGATTCAATAAGAAATAATAGAATAGCATTCAGCTGAATGGCTTTATAGATTATTATGTCAAGAAATCTAAGTAAATGTATGGACTGTATGTCTTTTTTTACCATCATTGGTTGGTAATACACTTACACAGGTCCCTATAAATAAATATATGTTTTTCAATATTATTATGGAAGAAGAGAGAATTATCTAAATTATGATCTATTACTTGTTCTTATTGCTATACTGGTGTCATATTTTTAGCTCATTAAAGTTTAGCTTATTTTAGAGTTTTAGTAAACCATTGCATATAATTGTATCTAAATAAGTACAGCAAAATATTGAAATAAAATATTATTTAAAGTAGTTTATTCTTGTAGATCTATAAATTCCCCGCATTTCGACATATAGTACATTCATGTAGCATTTATAGCTTTTTTGTTACAAAATTTTTAAAATGCACATTTTTTGTGTTTTTTATCTCCCTTTTTGAAAAATGCCAAAAATGATAAAATGCAACATTCGGCACAAGTAAATAAACTCAAATAATTTTTTGACAAGCTTGAAAAAAATTGAGCGTGTTCTATGTGTGCACATGAATGTTTTTCTTAAGTTTCATTTCTGAGGGCATTATAGTTTCTATTAAAATGTCCTCCAAAAACACGGGTTTGGAAGGCCAAAAAAAAATATTAAAAAAACGCGTTTTTTTAAATTTGTAACTTTCTTAATATTTAAGCTAGAGACATAAATTTGGTATCCTCGGTCTTAGAATCACGAGCTCTATCCAAATAAGTTAAAAAATAAGCTGCGTGACCATTTTAAAAAATCGGTTTTGGGTCCCTAGTTTAATTTAAAAAGAGAACTGAAAAATGCAAAGTTATATAGGGAAAAAAGCCATTTCCGGCCCAATAGTTTTTTAAAAAAGAAACGAAACGGACTAATGCAACAAACCCTATTATCTTCTTTTTTGAAGTAACGTCTGTATTATAAAAGATAAGAAGACCCTGTTTTATATTTGCATCAGCAAGATTTAAATCTATGAATTCTATGTCTAGATCTAGTTGATCTAAAATATTTTATATCTTTGCACATCAGCGCACAGAAAAAAAAGATATATCTCATATATCTAATAGGTTTTCATTTCTTGGCATTGACACACTGATCTATATAGATATATAACTTTGATTAGCTACTTTTTTATTATATTAATTTTTCCATTTTTTTTTGCTTTTGCATGGGAAATACGTATTGTTAAATGATTAACCATATCCGCGTGTTTTCATGTCCATTGGCGTACTAAATATGCAAGATGCATACTTGTAGGCAATTCTGATAACTGCATTTTACTAGCCCTTACTTTCACAAAGCAACTACCGGTATGGTTATTATATTATTATATACAAGATAAGATGAATGCCTGGGCATTAGCTATGGTCAGAATGATGTTGCCCACACAGCAGATCCTTACTCTCCACACAGCTGAATTCTCCAAAGGAATGGCAAGTGCAAATACAGAAACTAGACATATTGTTATAAACTTGTTGGTGACACAGATGGGGATAGTGCTATGTGTGTTTTAGACTACGCAAATTGCCTGTAGGGACCCTATATAAGAGTGAGTGTATTACAGTCAAATACACTTCACTACAAGGCGAAATCAGAACTAGTAGGGTGTGTGAGATCAGTCCGGAATAGAGGCAATGTTTTTGTACAATCAAAGTTAATGTTGTTGCCAAGTGTGATGAATTTGAAACTAAACTGTTGCTGTTACTTTAGATCCTTGAATTATCAAGTTCTTTAGATCTGTGATGTAGTGTGGTGCAGTTTGCAGAGAGCCTGGATAGTGAGAAACGTAACAATATGTTAATTAAAATATTACCTTATCTTGACTAGGCTTAGGTATTCCAGGTCTGGATCCAGCTGGTGCTCTATGTGGTGAGTTTTCAAGCCTGGTGGTCTTCTTTTTAGGATCTTTACTTGGCGTGTTGTAGCTAAAGACTTTGATGAATACACCCATAAATACCACAACACCAACACACATTAGTAAAACAGCCCACCAATGCTCCTGTGATCAACAAGACACATAGAAGCACATTATTTGACACAAACACTAGGGTTTTTTCTTAATGCCAAAACTTAATAAACAATAAAAATAAAAAAAAAACTAAAAGAAACATGGATGACCAAATATCGCTTTGAGGACATCATCCATGTTCAGAAGTTTTGGCATCCAGACTCCCAACAAAGTTTCTTTAGGAATTCCTTTTAGCTGACCATATGGTTTGTCTAGCCTTTGCTTTAGGTATCATGAATAGCTTTATATTTTCCCAGGAAGGAATTTTTATAAATGCAGCCAATCATTTTTTTTTGTATCGTCAATAGCTTTTTTTTGCAAGCTGCATCAAACCATGGTTTGCTAGGTTGTTTTGTATTTGTGGAGGTTAGAGGTACAATTTTCCTAGCATTATCAAGTAGCTTGCTAGCAAAAATATCAGATGGACTTTGTTCATTAACAATATTCTGTTCATTCTGGGAGAACAGCCCAAAACACATCTATCCATCTATTCTGGGATCAACTTTAAAAAAAAAATGGCATTATTTAGCTTCCACCATTGAGGTCACCTCAATGAGTGGAGATTGTTAGCAATGATGATTAAGATGTGGTCACTTCCCTGTAGGGAAGTATATGGTGAGGTCAATGCATTTCCTGTTTACAAATAGGTTGATGATGCATTAAGTATACATTAATCATGTTGCAGGAAGATATCCTCCAGCATATGATCTCTTCTGTCAGTTTTTATGGCTCCCCACATAGTGTTATGGGTATTGAGGTTTCCAAAGATTATATAGGGTCAAGGCAGCTGTTCTATGAGGTTCTTAATGTCTGTTGGATTCAATGGAGTGCCTGTAGGTAAATACAAGCTGCAACAAGTGATAACCTTGTGTAGGGTTATTCTAGCTACTATGGCCTGTAGTGTCATTTGGAGTTCTACCCTCTCATGGGGGATGCTGTCCTTCACAAGGATACAGATTCCACCTGAAGATCTCTCCACATATTCAACAGTCCTGCTGTATGTAATTGTGAAAACTAATACTGTCTTTTTTTTCTGTAGGAAAACAGCTACAGGAATCTCTGAGTCCACCAATAGCTGCATTTCCTCATAATTGGCCTTGAGGCCTTTGCAATTCTACTGTACAATCCTGGAATCCATGGTTTATTCTAGATGTCCTCACTTTGGGCATCTTTAATTTTAGTTGGGCTTCTTCTCTTATGGAGATGATAACCCCCAAACTCAGTAGGGGTTGGGATATCCGGCTGAGTTCTCAGAGAAGAACAGCATCAGACTTGTCGCTGGGTTATGCCTTAATCAGCCAGCACAGAGAATCTGTTCTTCATGCAGAACCTTCGCAACAGGGCTCTCACTCTGCTTAAGAGGTGTATTTTGTGGCAGTGTTTTCTTCTGATATTGAGGAGGAGAAGGTGGTGGGGTCAGTGTGGCCATCTGTGTGACTATGGACTTTCCTAACTTAACCACAGCCTGGGGTTAAATCTTTGTCAAGCTAAATTGGCCCTTGGGGAAGACCAACACAGCTGATCTGGCAAGTCTAAAGGTACATCCATTTTTTGGCTTGTACTCCTGCACAGCAACCTCCTGTTGTCACACAGGGCAGTCCTTGAAGTAGGATGAGTGGCCAGCATGACATTTTGGGCATTTGAACTGGGCTGTGCAGACATGGTCCTTGTGACCCTTCACAGCTAATCTAGCATATACAGTGTTTTTCTTTCAGATCCTGGCACTTAAAGCACCTCATGCAGTTAGATATGTAGGGCCTCACTTGAACTCGTAGGTATCCTGCCTTAATTAGATCCGAATGTGAAGATAATAGTGACAATTTTGACTTCTTCATCATCCGTATGCCTAGTAGACATTGATGACTCCTTCAATTACTTCCACCATTTCTTTCTTGGTACATTCCAGCAGTTCCCTAGAGCTGATTACACCTCTGCTGGCATTCAGACTCATGCGTGGCATGACTTCCACATGGAGATCACAGTCTCCTGCATCCTAAAAGCCCATAAGAGTGTAGCTTACTAACCCTGGCTCTCCCACTGCTGCCTTCAGTGCCTTGTATATGAGAAAAAGACTTATCTTTGTCAGGCTTTTTTCCTCCACTATGCACCTGAACACAATGGCCAAGTAGCATAGCCTCTCATGGCCTCCTCATCAGGGCTACACAGGTGCTTTACTCAGCTTCTGCATCGGGCATGTGTCTGATCCAGCAGCTACCTAACTGACCCTCTAGCCACTGCCTTTGGGCATAGGTCAATGACCCATGCTGGTAGTTCAGCTTGACCAGCCAGTGGACACAGAGTGGGCCATCTGGGCATCTAAAGAAACTATACCTCGTATAGTTACCTACTGAAATACCAGGATCTCTTTATCCCCACTTAACTGTTGCAGTCCAAAGTAAATGGACTAGTCTTAAGACATATGGAGATTTTTAAGATAACAATATATATTGTATGTTCATCATAATTCAATGACGACCACTTTTATCATCCAAGAAGCTCTATACACTGCTGTTAAGTGCCTCCTGATATGTCTGGTGGAAGCACGATGGCTGAGCGGTAAAGCGCTTGGCTTCTGAACCAAGATTCGAATACTGGGGAAGACTGGGATTTTTATTTCAGGATCCTTAGGCGCCTCTGAGTCCACCCAGCTCTAATGGGTACCTGACATTAGTTGGGGAAAAAGTAAAGGCAGTTGGTCGTTGTGCTAGCCAGATGACACGCTCGTTAACCGTAGACCACAAAATCAGATGACCTTTACATCATAGAACACAAGGTCTGACAGGGGAACTTTACTTTTTTTTACATGTCTGGTGACACATATGTGAGTCTGGAATGTTCAGTTGCAGGTTATTCCTGTTGGAGCTTGTGTCAACTGCCTTGATTTTTTTCTGGCACATTTCTTTGGCCAGCATTGGTCTCTTTTCCTCTGCATTCTCTGTGCCAGTTTCACAGCACAACACTATCATGTGCTGGATTAGATATCTGGAGCTACAACCCAACTTGAATCCCCACCCACATCATGATTTAATAGACAATTCAAGAGACCTTAAATGTACTCCTTCTGTATTTTAGTTAACTTTACATATTATCTGGACTCTAACCTCTATCCAAGATCTGATGTTCCCTAAAGTGACTGGACTAAATATAAGGTCTGTTAGTTGCTTGAAGGGACCTTCAGCATCCACCTTTCTACACTTGGAGAAACCATCACAGTAACCTTTAAAATCATTACATGGTGAGCCTAAGGACAAATATAACAAGCAATAAACAAATAATTACATTTTGAGTTTACAAAAAATATAGCAAATGATCGAGCAAGTTATAATAATGAGATTGAGAGCATAAATCATATATATATATATATATATATATATATATATATAGATAGATAGATAGATAGATAGAGGATGAAAGGATGAAACAATTTAAAAGCAATAATGTGCAGAGGGGGGTGATGATGATATTTGTTAATGTTTAAAATGTTTGCACTTTTTTGCCCAACATTTGGGGAATGAGGGAAGAGAACTAAGAAAAAATTAAAGAGGGTGGAAGATAGGAGGAAAAGATTTCTAGGCTAAGGGGAATTAGAGATGGAGCAAGAAAGGTGTAGGAAAAGTTAGGCTTTTACCTGTTACCTATCCCTTGGTCTGGTGGACCGTTGGGGCACCAAGCAAGACTTGTAGACCGTCTTTCTCCATTCCTCTCTATCCTTTGCCCTGTTTAAAACCTCTTACAATGGTAGGCCTGTCCATTCTTTTATGTTGTCTTCCCACCGCTTTCTCTGTCTGCCTCTTCTTCTTTTCCTAGTACTGTTCCCTGGAGGAAGGTCTTTGCCAGTCGCGAAGATCTTGTTATATGGCCATACATTTTAAGCAGGTAACAGGTAACAGGGTGCAAAGAGACTCTGGGGCAAAGGGGAAGGTGGATAAAAGGAGACAAATGTGGGGAACCAAAGAGAATGATTAGGAAAATAAGTGGGTAGGGATCATGAGGCCAAGAGTTAAAAAAGGGAATAGAAAAATGATTAGGAAGAAAGAACAAACAGAACATTTAATTAAACATTTAACAAATAAGATTTCAGAATTAAAATAGAATATTTAGGTGTTATGTATACCTGCAGGACGTTTTACTCCCAATACAGCTGAAGTAGACTGGTTCTTTAAACTTCTGATGGTCTCTAAAAGTTTTTTAAACTCTGGATACAAGCTAACTTTATCTGTATTATATGAGCTAATACATTCACTGGTTTCACTTTGCTCTAGGGAGTAAATGTATCATTTTTAAATACTTCATAAGTATATTACAAATTAAATTAGTAAATACAGCTGAGATGAATTAATCAAAAGCACATTGTTCAAGATGTAGACCATAACAATAAACTTACATAGTCTTACTTCAGCCATAAAGATAGGCTTACCCTTAAAGAGTGCAAAAACCATATAAAAAATAAAACTTCCCTTTTTGTATTATAAAAAATTATATAAAAATATAATTATATAAAATAAAGAATTATTCCAATAAATTTTAACACTAATGAGCATAGACAAATTTTAATCTGTTAGTTAAGCATTACAAAGTTTTTTGTCTGTTAGTTTAACATTAAAAAGTTTTTTGTTTTAATTTTTAAAAAATCAGCCGTTTTTTTTGTCCAATGCTTGGAAATGATTCCAACTTTTAAAAATATTTTGATTTTCAGAATGATCTAACTAAATGCCAATAAAATTGTTCATGAACCTTGTTCCTTTAAAAATGCAAAGACTGGTTATTGATGCTAAAAATTACACAATTTTATAAGTAAATATGTATATGAATACATTTTTGAATCTGGGGATATTTTCAAAGTAGTGCAATCTCATGAGATGGTTTGTTTTCTTATACACAGCTTTTAAACTGTTTAATACTAGCAATTATAGATCATTCATTTCTTGCTTATAAGCCTACAAGGGAAAGTTTAAACCACCTGGTATCAAACAAGTGCTTGTTAGCAAGATGGGACTTCCTTTTAGTTGAATATATGGTATTGAAGTGTGGCATACACTCAATAAACATACAAACAAGAATTATTGCTGCTTAAGAAGTTTATTCATTAGTGCTTGCAACAGTGAGCAAATAGATGCTATCTTACTAGATTTTTCTAAAGCTTTTGACAAAGTTCACCACTATAGTTTGCTAAAAAAAAAATTAAAATATTTTGGCATTGATGGTCCACTGCATCAGTAGATTAAAGATTTTCTGATAGGGAGAGAACAAACGAATAAATAAATAAAAGAATAAATGGCACAAAATCGACACCAATAACAGTAAACTCAGGGAACAGTCTTAGGACCACTACTATTTTAAAATTTACATAAACGATTTACCAAATTGTATTAGTTCAGTAACAAAAGTCAGATTAGTCGAGACGATTGCATAATATATAGAACAATAAAAAAACACAAGATACAGAAATTTTACAAGAGAATTAGATGAATTACAAAAATGGGAATCAAATTAGAGCATGTTTTTCCACCCAGAAAAATGTCAGTTATTAAGAGTAACAAAAAAAAAACTAAAACAAAGTAATTCCACTTATTTTATTCATGGTAAACCAGTAACACAGACTAAAAACGCAAAATACCGGTACCTAGGTGTTATAATAAATAAAAAAACTGTCATGGAATCCCCACATTGATGAAACAATAAAAAAAATCAAACAAAGCATTAGGGTTTATTACAACGAAATTTCTATAAATCAAATAAGAACATTAATCTAAAATGTTATTTAACCTTGGTTAGGCCTATAATAGAATATGCATCCTCTGTTTGGGACCCCTCAACTAAAGAAAACATTAAGAAACTGGAACAGACACAAAATAGAGCAGTGAGATTCATAACAAATCAATATTCACATTTGACTAGAGTAACACCTTTAGTAAAATCACTAAATTTAGAAAGCCTTCAGGACAGAAGACTCAAAAGTAAAGTAGCAATTATACATAAAACACTGAACCATAATCTTCAAATTCAAAATTTAATAAAATACTCAGAAAGACACAGAGAAAAAGGCACATTCCTCGTCCCATATGCTAGGACAAATCTGTACAAAAGCTCTTTCTACCCTAGCGCTATTAGAGCATGGAATATATTGCCTGAGCTAGGCAGGAAAACCAATGACTTGGCAGAATTTAAATTATTGGTTAATATGCATGACTGAATGCATGACGTGTAGGACGTAATCATCTTCTTTTTTGAAGTAATGTCTGTATTGTATAAGATAAGATTTTCTACACAGATTTTGACATAGGACTATTCTACAATAATCTAAGATTTTCATATCATGTATCTCCATCAGTACAAGCTGTTCACTGATCCAATTCTATACAATCCTATATAACACACTTTATTAGTAGTTCACTTCACCAAATACTAACAGTTTGTCCATACACAGTCACATACAAAACTAGTCACTCAAAACAAACACATTAATACAAAATAATCATGTTATAAAAAATATTACAACTATTATTTTTAGTGTTTTTATTTCTAGCAACTATTGTTTTAAAACTGTTGTGTAGTATATATAGGAAGCAAATATGCTATAGACGCCTGTATAAAATGACAGAACTTACTACAGGATATATAGCACATAGCATCCTCTGAGGCCCCAGTGTCTTGTGTCACAAAACATTCAATCCAGCTTATATTAGAGCACACTGAGCCTATACATTCCTGAAACAGGCACCAATAGAAACAATAAAAAACATACTTATTTCTATTAGAAAAGAAAGTAATCTACAATAAGCTTTCCTCTTACCCCATTAACACATGTTTTACTGAAGGAGTTGCATAAAGTCATGTTAGCTTTGTGTTTAGGCTCTGGGCATTTAGCTTGAGATGTAGCAATAAGTTAAGGAATAAAAATACTAATATTATACAATTGTTATACCATTTTTATACATAAGATACACAAAGCTACAATACTTTTTTAAAAAAATTAAACTTAATACAATGTAGAGATGAGAAACAAACCGAACCTGAACAGAACGAACCAAACTTCAACCTTACTTATGACCAAACCAAACCCAAACTTTAAAACTGATCGGTACGAATCGAACTGAACAAACTGTCCTTTCTTTGACTGAACTGAATCAAAGATTTTTCTATATTTTTTAGTAAGAAAAAATATAAACTTATATTTTTAGTATGATGGAAGAAATGTGTCATGAAAATAAGAATGCTGTTGAAGCCAGGGGCTAGTTAGTAATTTGCCATCATTTGAGGGCCTGTAGGCTTGTCCTCTTTGGTGGCTCCTTATTTTGCATAATATTAAATATTTTTTGTAAAAAAAATCATTTGGGGCCCTCCTCCAGTGGGGACCCGGGGGATTTTGCATTTGTCCTCCCTCCCCTACACTAGCTACGCCACTGGTTGAAGCGGCCACTCTTTTTTCACAAGACAATTATTAATCTCAATAAAAAATTAAGAGATAGAGTAGAAGAGGTAGAAATGTTTACTATAAGAGCTGACATATTAGATAGCGTTCATCTCTTACTACTTGTTTGTAGTACGTAAAACAATGTTTAAATCACACAAAAGATATCTACTATGAGGAACATGCATTGGGACCACCACTGTTCAAAGAAGCTTTAGACATCGTGGAGGAGGAGGCTACTTTCCTATGTCAGAAATGAGTAACTACTGATACTGCCAGAAGTATGGCTGGATGACAGCGAACTGGCAGCAAGAGTTGTTAGAAAATTTGTCAAGTCAAACAGAAACTCTGTGGCAAGGAGTGAATCAGGCTGACATTCACGCCTACTTAACACCAATTGCAACTATTCATTTAGCAGGAGCTTCACAGACGAGCATGTATATTCAGTGTTTCAACTTGATGTCTCATCAATGCAGTAGGATTTTCAAAGTTGGTTTTGGATAAACTTCCTACATCCCATGAATTAATGTAAATGGCAAGTGATGGAGTGCTTGTCTTGCAATACAAGAGGTTCCAGGTTTGAATCCTGGTGAAGACTGAGATTTTTAATTTTGGGATCTTTTACTTAATTTTATAACATGGAACCGAACTCAACTTTAAACCTGACCAAACCGAACCCCGAATGTAAATCTGACGGAACTGAACCCATACTTTAAAAGTTGGGTTTGATTCCCATCTCTAATACATTGAATACAGCAATTATTTTATTAAAAAGGATATCCATTACATTGTGAGAAGGATTTGCATTCTGTTTCAACAGAGCAATTAATGCCTTCTTTTTTGAACTGACAATCTTGGTCACAACAAGGGCCTTGAGATGGACTTAATAGACATGTCAAATAAAATAACAATGAAATCAAATTTTCCAATACAGAACTGGAAAAAAAACAACAACAATGTAACAGTAGAAAACTGTTAACTTTCCAAAAATTACATTTTTGTAGCTGTTACACTTCAAATTTTAATAATAAAAAAAAGAATAGAACAAGCTTACAAAGGAGTTTGTGTTGCCACACAAACTCAGGCGGCCCCCATTGGAGTCGAATTCCTGTTGGATCCGCCTATTTGCAAGGAATATTCAAGACGTGATTTAATTTTGATGGTCAAAAGTAATAATGTTTCAAAAACTCATTTGCGGTTGTAAAAATAGTTTTTTTTTTTCTGTTTTAAATGTTTCGGATGTTCCTTATAAGTTAATGATTTTGATTTTTAGGCACATTGGCACAGTTTAGGCCATGTCGTTATAAGTTAATAATAATTAACTTCTCACTAGACGACGAAGGTTGGCAGTAAGCAGGGTATGAAACCTGCCTGGTTGTGCAGTTTGGATACTGCACTGCCACTAGGATTGATTGATTGTCCCTGGTTCAAACCCTTTCCCCCTCCCATCCCCTGTCGTCCTGCATGAGGTTTGAACTAGGAATGAACATCCAAAACATGTAAAACAAACAAACAAATAACCCGGGACCATTGAAATAATCAGTTTAGCTCACTAACCGCATAACCAGGCATTGCTTTTAACTTAATAACAAATTGGTTACAAACTAATAGCTTATTATTGATAAATAGATATATTACACATTACAGCATGGCATCTACCTAATAACCTAATATGAACAATATGTCAGACGAGCGAGATAATATTTCAGCATTGATTTTTTATTATCAGAGCTATTGGCATTTTAATTTAAATTGAAATAGAATAAGGATGTAGATCTACATAAACTAAACTTCTGATTTAGCACTCTTAAGATCTATATCTAATAGATCTAGATCTATAATATAAATTTGGAATAATTTAGATGTAATTAGATTTATGCGGGAAAAAAATCCTAGATAATCTATCAATTGACTGAATGTAACATTAAATTTAAAATAGTAGATAAGTTTTATTATATTATAATATTGCAAAATTGATCCAGACGATTGGAAATCAAAATCTACACTTTAAGTCTAAAAATTGAAATTTTATATCTTGATCTAGCCTATATCAGTCTAAAATTCTAGACTCTAAAACGATTTTAATAAGAATATAAATCCAGATCTAGTTTAAAAAATCTAGATATACTGTGAGTTCTTTTAACATTTTATTATGCTTGTTTCTGCGATCATTTATTTTCTCTATGATGATAACATGTAAATTGTGACATAAATAGCGTTTTTTTATTTTTTGTTAAAAGTCTTTAAGCTTTCTTAAGAAAGTTTTTTTTTGAATAGTTGTGCAAGTGGAGTTTTTTTGTAGCAACAGAGGGCCAATGACATTTTGGATTTTATTAAGTTTATTTCTATTGCTCAGCTTGCCACCCACTGGCAGTGATGTTGAAACTTAATATTAAATGAGCATAAGTAAAAAAGTAAAGTTCCCCTTTCAGACCTTGTGGTCTATAGGGCAGATGATGTAAAGGTCATCTGATTCTGTGGCCCACGGTTAACAAGGGTGTTATGTGGCCAGCACAACGACCAACCGCCTTTACTTTTCCCCAACGAATGTCAGGTACCCATTAGAGCTGGGTGGACTCAAGGGCGCCCGAAAATCCCGAAATAAAAATCCCAGTCTTCACCAGGATTCGAACCCGGGACCTCCAGTACGGAAGCCAAGCGCTTTACCGCTCAGCCACCGCGCCCTCTATTAAATGAGCATAGTAAAACATAAACAAGGCTTTTTTTTTTTTAAATGCTAAAATTGGAAATTTTTTCTTTGTAATCTTTGTTGTCCTTTTTACAACTCACTCTGTCTGGTTAAAAGTGTGTACATGATATTTCTTCCACAGCCATTATCCACTCAAGCTAAAACTTTGCACAAGACATAAATCAATTTTAAAAAAGTAGCCAATTAAACAATCATTTACTGGTAATTCATTATTTTGTTTAAGGCAACAGTTAAATTTGTTGGATTTAGTCCCCTTAAATAATTATTAATGCTGTTTCTCACTGACACATTCTCTGATCAAGTTGATACTTTAAACAATTAATTACTGTACAAAACATCAATTAATAAATAAGAATACACAATTAATCAATTAATTATTGGTAATTAATTATTTTGTTTGTTATCAAATAAGGGAAATAATGTGTACATTATTGGTACATATAGTTTTAAGGATGGAGTTCTTCCTCTTTAGATAAGCTTTGTTTTTTGTTTTTTAATATTTCAAATATTTTGCTTGTTTGGTGTTATAATCTGTTTTTGCAGTGAAATTTGATATATTGTTTATTGTCTAAGACAGAACCAAGGTACTTAAGAGTTTGGTCTATTTCAACTCATTCATTCATTCATTAAACTCCATTTGAGTGTGGGCTTTAGAGGCTTAAATCCTCTTTTGCGAAAGCACTGGACAGAAACCCTGCTGTCTTGCGTAGTGGGTAGGCGTCACCATACAGGTCGAGAATTTTTGGTTTCCACGACTTGTTAAAGCGGAGATCAGCAAGTCTGGGGCAGTCAAACAGAACATGAGGCACGGTTTTCTCTTCTTCTCTGCAGAGGGGGCAGCGTGAATCGAAATTTGGCCATAGCTGTGAGAAATATGAGCCAACAGGACAGTGGTCTGTCCTGCCTTGTGCTATAATAGCTTGCTCTGGCCTGGACAGCCTCCACAACGGGAAAGTGCGGTCAGGGCGTTCCCAGACTCCACTGGCTTTTTGGGACTTGTCCCAGCACTCAAACCACTTTTCCATTTCTGTTTTTTGAATTATAGCCAGGGCATGGTGAAAACTTACAGCCTGTTCAGTTGGTGGAATTGGCCCTCCCTGTTGGGCCAAGGAGTCTGCTATAGTGTTCCCAGTCACACCTATGTGACTTGGCCCCCACTGCATCACAGGGGTGCCATAGTGTTGCTTTATGTTGTGTGAGGTATGATGAAGGTGTCAATATTAGGGGGCCATAGTCCAGGGTTTTGCAAAGTCTGTAGTACGGTACAGATTTGTCTATTTCAATATTTTTTCTTGTTTCCAAAACAATGCTTTTTTCCTTCATTTGGGGACCTGTAGGCTTGTCCTCTTTAGTGGCTCCTTATTTTGCATAATATTAAATATTTTTTGTAAAAAAAATCATTTGGGGCCCTCCTCCAGTGGGGACCCGGGGGATTTTGCATTTGTCCTCCCTCCCCTACACTAGCTATGCCACAGGTTGAAGCTGCCACTCTTTTTTCACAAGACAATTATTAATCTCAATAAAAAATTAAGAGATAGAGTAGAAGAGGTAGAAATGTTTACTATAAGAGCTGACATATGGACATTTTGCACAAACCTAATAGCAGCATTTAAAAAAACAAAAACAATTAGCTAATTACAAATAATTATTTTTTTGTTTGGTATCTGAAGCAATGGAAAGAAATTGTACTTGACCTAATAAGGTATAAGTTGAATAAGTTACCTTTAAACTTAAAGGTTTCTGTGGCATTTTACGTCTCGAGAGACGATCTTTTCCCCTTGCAAGCTCTTGAGTGACTAAAGAGGCAGATCCTTGATACACAGCTGCGATCGCAGGTTGGGCATATGTAGTCACCAGGCGCCGTTGCACTTTCACCCTTCTTTATGCTTCTGTTGTGTATGGTATCTGCAATCGAAGACCCCTCCTTTCCATGTGGATCTATCTAGTGCCACCTCTTCCCCTTTGCATACATCTGTATAACATAAGAGTGGGCGACCAGCGGCTCTTCTGCCTTCTATTAGATTGCCATACAGAATATCCTGTGGGAGTCGACCTACTGGCATTCTACGAACGTGGCCAAGCCAGCCAAGGCGTCTGCTGCTGATAACAGAGCGGATGTCCTGGCAACCTGCTCTTCATAGCACTTCCAAATTGGTCATCTTATCTTGCCACCTTATTTTAAAGATCCGCCTTAGGCATCGGAGGTGGAAGACATTCAGCTTTTTTTTCAGCTTTTAAAGGTTTGATTGCTTTTTAATGCATTGAAAAAGATGTGTACGACTTTAAATTCAAACTTTAAGGCTCAAGCCCCCTAAAACCAATACACTAACAACTGTGCCAGTGAAGTGCTTATACAAATAGAAGGTTTTATAAATTTCTCTTATGTTTCAATTCTTTGAGCCACGACCTACTTCTCTACATATGTCAAATGATTCCTTGTTCGATACCAAACAAAATAATTAATTACCAATAGTTAATTTACTTATTTGTTAATTTTTTAAAAAGGATTCTTGTTTTGTCAGGTAAAAGAAATAATTGTTCAAAATTTTAACTTGATTCAAGATTGGTTGTGAGATATATGATGTTTTACCAGACAGACAGAGTAAGTTGATATAATCTTTTTTTTTTTTTTTTTGTCAACTTTCAAGCCATCACTAATTCTTTTTGTGAAAAAAAATATATCTAACTTTTTAATGCAGTAAAGCAAACTAAAAATGTGTGAGCACATTCAGGATGTTGCAAGAAAGGCCTCAGGGAAACTTTGCATTGTGCGGAAGCTGGCATCCACGAAGTGGGGAGCCCGAGCAGACATGCTCCGATCCCTGTATTTAGGAGCAGTCCGATCACAGATAGACTACAGCCTACCTGTGCAAATTTATGGCTCTAGGACTGCTCTTGAACAGCTTGATAAAATACAGTCCCAAGCACTAAGATTTGTCTGTGGTACCTTTAGGACAAGTCCAGTAAATGCGGCTGAAATAATGGCTAATGTTGGTCCACTAAACCTTAGGCGGGAAAGGTCAGTACTGACCTGCTTTGAGCGATATAAAAGGCTGAACGAAAACCTCCCAGCTAGAAAACTAGTGGATGGTTGGAGATGCAGAAGACGTATCAAGATGCAGTCTTTTATGCACCATGCCACTAGACTATCTGATAAAGCTGGCCTCTCCACCAACCGACAAAACATCCAACGTTTTCACCCCCTTCTCCCTTGGTGTCGCCCAACGACCCCAGACGTACGACTGAGACTAGCAGATCCTAACGCCACCAAGCAAAATCGTTCATCTAACGACCTCCAAATAATAGCACTGGAGACCATTAATGCTTTCAAACCCTGTGCTATTTTTGCATACACTGATGGGTCGGCATTGTTGGATTCCGAAAGAGCAGGCTATGGAGCCTACATCGACTTTCCTGGCTCCCACTCAGTTAAAATCTTTGGACCATGTGGTAGTGTTTGCAGTTTTGATGCGGAGACCATGGCAGTCTGTGAAGCCCTAAAGGTCATTGACTCCCATCTCGGCGAGGGACATTTGAGGGCAACACGGATTGTTGTGGTCACTGACTCAAAGCCTGTACTACAGGCTTTGCAAAGCCCTGGACCATGGCCTCCCAATATCGACACTGTCATCATGGCCTCACACAACATGAAGCAGCGCTATGGCATTCCTGTGATAATGCAGTGGGTACAGAGTCACATAGGTGTGACTGGTAACACTATTGCAGACTCCTTGGCCCACCAGGGAGGACCAATTCCACCAACTGAACAGGCTGTAAGTTTTCACCATGCCCTGGCTACAATTCAAAAAACTGAAATAGAAAAGTGGTTTGAGTGCTGGGACAAGTCCCAAAAAGCCCGTGGAGTCTGGGAGCGCATGAGGCGCCCTGACCGCACTTCCCCGTGGTGGAGGCTGTCCAGGCCTGAGCAAGCTGTTATAGCACAGTGCAGGACAGGCCACTGTCCTGTTGGCTCATACTTTTCACGGTTATGGCCAAATTTTGACTCACGGTGCCCCCGCTGCGGGGAAGAAGAGGAAACCGTGTCTCATATTCTGTTCGACTGCCCCAGACTTGCTGATCTCCGTCTCGACAGGTCTGGGAAACCAAAATTTCTCGACCTGTATGGTGACGCCTACGCACTACGCAAGACAGCAGGGTTTCTGTCCAGGGCTTTTGCAAGAGAGGATTTAAGCCTCTCAAGCCCTCACTCAATTGGAGTTTGATGATGATGATGATGAATGCAGTAAAGCTTGGTTCAGTAGATAAATAACAAAGGAAATAAAATATTTGATTAGATAAAATGTAAATATTCAACAAAACAGATCCAACTTGTATAACTGTAATCACCCTGCCATGCACACCGCCATCGAAGAGAGAAAGGAAGTAACTAGAGAAGTCTATTATGTGCCTAAGGCTTTGTGTGCACTGTTAGAGACTAGACTAGGAAAGATGTTTACATTACAAAGGAGATGATAACGAAGTTCTGCCCAAGTTGAGAACTTACGATGAGGCTGTCCTAAAGGTAGACATTGTTCTATGTATTTGTGATGGCCCTTGAATAAACATCTATATCATTGAGTTGCCTCCCTTAAGTTAATTAACAATTATGTAATCAAAGCAGAAATCTTTTTAAACATCCAATAAAAAACTATTAGGCATTTAAAATGAAATACCTGCAATGGCCAGATTTTAAGGTGCATGCATCTTTACCGGTACTTGAATTGTCAGTCTGAGCATTGCAACACTTATCCTTGCATTCTATTTCAAATCCACAGTCACATGTTTCATTAAACTCCACAACACTATTACCACAGAAAGCATTGTTAGACTCTGGAAAAAAAAAGAAATGCACACCATAAGTGTTAATAATTTTACACTGATGTGAAATAGTTTAATTAAATCTTAAAACATGCTAGTATTTATACAGAAAAAGTGTTGTCACCAATTTTAGTAAGTACCATAAATTCAATCTAAGAGAATATGTAAGCCCTGTATTTTCTTGTTAAAAAATCAAAATTGAAAAGTAGGAGAAACAATATAAATGTTTAGTGCTGCACTGCTTTGCTAAAACATTGATTTCAAAACAATATGTACCGGTATGTAGAACCAAGTAACAAGTAGATTTTCAAAGTGACCATTAAGGAAAAGATGTACCCTGAATGCAATAGATCTTCAAGTACCGTATGTAAATTTAAAGTCATCAAATGTATTTATTAGCCATCCATCAAATCATTTTTAGACAGAAGAAGAGGCTGTAAAATATATTAGTTGATATGATTTTTGGCACAATTTAGGCACAATTATGCACATAATGCTCCGAGGATTACTAACCCTATATAGGGGTCAAGTGATAAGAGTTACACAACTGAGGTATAAAAAAAGTATGTTTTCTTATAACTCAAAATTTTTAAAAAATTGTACGGTAATAATCTAATGAAAAATATGTTGTAAAATATATATAGTATTTATAAGTACTATGTCCAATCTAAATTCACTAAAATTTTTACAGTCAACCCTCCTCTAGGATTAGGTCCAGTACTTTCCCAGGATCAATGCAAACAGTGTTTTGAGTTAATGTTAAGTTAACAGTAGCAATGGTAATGTTCAAATGACTGAAATATTGTGGGATAATCCCATTTAAGTGGACCAAAAACTGATGATAGCAGTTCTAATAATCTAAAACCCTAGGAAAGACTTTGATATGATGTGCTCAAGGACATGGTAATGAAGCTACAATGTCAAGAAATTATGAAGGAGTGCAGGCAGTATTAATGAAGAACAGTGAAACTTGAATGGATGTGTACACCATTTATTTTAGCTTTAAGGTCAAAATTCTTAATCAGAGCATGCTTCTAACATACATTTTTCTTGGTTTCCTAGAAAAAAGTTTTCTTTCTTTGCCACTTTTACCAATTGAGGGGATATTTTCATTAATGATAGCGTGTCATATCAACAACTCTCTGGTGTTCTCATCGTGGTGCTGACAGACCATGAAAGAAAAATTTTATGAAAATGTGATGGCGAAAATCTTTGCCGTCCCTCTGAAAATACAAACGCTAGAGGAGCAGCGCAAAGACAACTGTCTGTGAATACTTGCATGCATTTCATTGTTTGACTTTTGTGTTGGCAGATGTACTGAGGGAAAAGTCAACAAAACAAGAAAGTACCTTCAAATTAAAGTTTTAATTATTGGCAAAGTGGTGGCTAAGCTAGAGCACTTCATTTACTCTACAAAATGTGTCATAAGTTAACTCGAAATGTTATTGAGATAACTTTTGACAAATCAAGCTAGCAACAGAAAAATAAGTTTTAACAATATGAAAATATCAGGAAAGTAATCTTAAGATGCTTGATTCACTATTCAAAAAGAGAACAAGAGGTTAATGCTTAGTGCATCCATCTTTTTTATACTGAGCCAGACGACAAGATATGTGAACTAAGTTTTGAAGGATGTCAACGAATCTCTACCAGCCTTAGATTTAGCCTTTAACCGTTTCTTGTCAAATGCATGTCTATGTGGTGTCATGTGAAAAAAGCTTTTCAAAACTAAAGTTAATTAGCAACCATTAAAAACTTAAAAAAAAAATGAATTTAAAATCAAGCAATCTGTCCATTGAAAACGAAGTCACAAAATATATTGAGTTTAAAGTTATTTATAAGTTTTAAAAATTTAAATCCTGAAAAGGAAATTTTAAGTTTTTATTTTTTATTGTTGACTTTTAAATGTTAAGATTTTTAAAAATTCTTTTCAAGTTTTTGTACCGATCAATATACTATTCATAAAGTTACATTTTTTCAGTACTGGTAGTCTCCTCAGCAAACTACCACTTAAAAAACAGGGGGGGGGTTGACACCCTGATCTTACCGCACCGGGTGTCACCCATCCTAGTGACGCCACTGGAGGGGACCCAGATGAAGGTGAAATCCCAATGGTCAGATGCTATTTGCTCATCATTTTCATCCGCCCTAAAGCTAGCAATGCAATTTTAGGAAGTTTCTCCTATCTGACACTTTTACAGCCATAAGTTCAAGTGACATTGAATGTAACTCGACTGTGAAGGTGGAGCATACATCAGGGAGTCAAAGGGAGATAGTTTTGTTATGAAAAGAGCAGGCACATGCAACCTTTCCACCCATCTTGGATCAGTCAGTGTAAATGGTGCCACAATCTCTGTGTGCTCTCCTGCAGTTCATGGAACCTGGATCCAGGTACCTGAACAGGGGATCTCAAAACCGGCTCAACGATTTCCCAATAAATTTAACAGTTGATGGATATCACAGAGAAAAGAATTACTAGCTTGTTCGTCACATAAGGAAACTCTAGTTTGACAGTTATAATTTGAAAGGACTTTAGCGTTCTTGAAAGGATTATTGCATTAAGGCATTTTCGAATGTCAGGCATTATTAATTCAAGAATATAATAAATTAATTGGTGTCTAATACCGTACATTGCTTGAATTAAGATTAAAGTTTAAAGATTAAAGTAAAAACTAACCAAAAAAAGAGGAAGAGGGAGGTCATGGTTAAAATATATTATGCATTGAAGCCGTAGAAAAGTCATGAGTGCTTGTATGTATCAGAGCCCATAATGGAGCAGCGGTTTCCAAATCAAATCAAAAATCAATGTCAGAGAAATTACGATGCACAGGTTAAAAGAAAACAAAATAGCTGTTCATTAACAAAGTAGGTTTCTGTGGTATTTTTATTTTAGAGACTTGGGTGGGGTTATACTTAAATGGATTCTCTCATTTGAAGGTCCAATGGCTTCGATTGTATATAGTTCGTCCATCATGGTTCGATGATGACCACTTTGTCATCCAGGGGGCTGAGGGCTTTGCACTGGAGTTTTGTGCCTCCTCATGTGGCTGGTGAGACGCAAGGCATTTGGTATGGGCTCTAGCATTTTTAGATACGATTTGCTAGCTGCCCCATATACAATGGGTCCATGGTCTAACTTGGATTGAATCAGGCTACAATATAGCAGCAGCAAGGTATCTCTTTCAGCTCCCCAAATCATATTGCTGAGTACTCTGAGTATGTTTAATGACTTATAATATTTCTTAATTTCTTTAATATGGGGGAGAAAATTAAATTTGGAATCTAGGGTGAGGCCTAAAATTTAGTACTGGTACCGGTAGTTTTAACAACAGGGATCCTCTTTTTATCTATAAATAAATCAGGGTCTGCATGGATTCCTCTTAGATTACAAAAATACATGCTAACAGTTTTAGAGTCCAAAAATTTTGAGTCATTATTGTTTGCCCAATTTTAAATTTTTATTATTTAAACATCATTATAATTTTCTTTCTAAAGTATTCATGTTTTTGCCATATATAAAAATCACAGTCATCAGCATTTCTTGCCTAGGGACAGAGCCTTTATAATGCTGTTAATTTTTATACTGAACAGAGTTACTGAAAGAATGCTGCCCTTGGACACGCCTATTTCCTGGTCATAAATGCCAAAAGCAGAGTAACCCACTTGAACATGAAATGTCTGGGGTCCATAGACATATATTATATCTAGACTGGAAACAGGAAATAAATCCTTATCCGCAACTGATCGATTCATGTCATATCTATATATAGATTTTATGTACGTAAACTCTTTTTTTTGGGGGCGCTAAAGGGGAGTCGCCCCAATAAATCTTAGAAAAGTAATGATCTTTAGTTTTCAAAGTTTAGAAATAATACAAAATCATTTCTCAAATATTCACACAATTATGAAACAAAGCCATTTCCTGTTTGTTTCCATTGAGATAATGTTTCAAAAATACTAGATTGAAATAATTCATGTTGATTTTAATCTTCTTATGTACATTTAAATAGATTGATTACAGGTACCTAGATCTTTCTAAATTAAATATCTAAAAATTGCAAAATAATAATTATGAGACGAGAGTACTCTTATTTTTTATGTTTAATTACTAGATCTAGATGATTTTGACGATAAAACTTTCCTTTTTGATATAAAATCTAAAGCAAACTACAGTCGTCTCAATCAAGAAAATCCTATGTCAAATTGGAAGTCGACCCCTTAGTAAGGTTGTGACAGAGCGTCGCATGAGGTTTGCAAGACATATTCTCCGACAAAATGAATTATGCATACAAAGAGCTGCAATGACATTGAGGCCAATACCGGTACAAGAAAGGCCAATACAAGAAAAGCGCAAACATGAACATCTTAGTACAACTTCTCGCCACATCTTAACCAGCCTGGGCATAGGTCTTTGACAAGCTCAGTTGGCTATTGGGGATTTTTCCTGACAAAAGGTACCGGTGCATCCATTTCCACACAGGGCAGTTCTTGGAGTAGGATGAATGGCCAACATGATAGTCTAGCAGACTGCTGTGCCATGTCCATAACCCTGGAAATTAAAGCACCTCATGGGGTTGGGTTTGTAGAGCCTCAATGGAACTCTTGACATAAACTTATGGTGTCCTAGTTACGAATGTGAGTTTTTGATTTCCTCACCATCCTTACGCCTGGTAATGCACTAGGCATGGATGACTCCTTCAATTCCCTCCACTATTTCCTTCTCGGAACATTACAGCAGGTCTCTAGAGCTGATTACACCTCTGCCGATGTGTAGACTTTTGTGTGGCATGACTTCCACGTGGATCCAGCAGCTCCCTGATTGACCCTCTAGCCACCGACCTATGGCATAGATCAATGACCCATGCTGATAGTTCAGCATGTCCAGCCAATCGACCCAAAGCAGGTCATTTGGGCCTGAGGTCTAGAAGAACTTAGAGTCAAAGTACTGTGTTGTAGTAACTTATCCAAAGGCACCTACTAAAATATCTGTTTATCCCCACTTACCCATTGCAGTCCACAAATATAAGACTGGTCTAAGATGTGCGAAGGGAGATTTTTTAAGCTAAGGAGACAGAGTGATGGGTAATGAAGGTAGAAGGAAGAGAAGAGGAGGGAGACATAATGATAGAAAAGAAGCCCCAAAAGTACTAAGAAAAGAGAAACCCAGTTTAACACCATGTCTCAGACGAATAAAATATGGTAGAACCCTCAAACCAAAATCGGCTGCCCAAAATTTCTTAACCAAGTTTGTAAAATAGTCTGAAACTACATGATTCATATTTACCATGCCAGTACAGGTCTTCAGAGTTTTTAAAGTACAATGAAGATGAACAGTTAATCATCTAATTCAAAAAAAAAATTCTTTTCTTTATTTATGTTTTACTTATCAGTTTTATATTTATGTTTAAATGACACTTTTGATATAATATACAGAAATGTGATTAAACGGACTTTCTAAAATAATGTGTAGCCATTTACTATATGTGAAAAAAAAAAATGTTATACTTGTTAAAGATATAAGTACATTTTTAAATGACAATCGAAGAAGGGTCTTGGTAAAAAGGTGTTGTTCATAATTTATATAAAGCAAATGTTTTGTGTGAGCAGAAATTATTGATAACTATTAACTAATATTATTATTCCTGATGTAGCACATGGTTTTCCTAAGATCATTATCAGTATGCCAAAAACAAAACTGTTTGAACATTTTTTAAAGTAACAATTACTTGATCCTTTTACAATTTTTCTGTGTAAAGTCTGGAGTAAAGCTAGTCAGCTAAACTACTATATTTAGTAAAGTTGGTCTAGGTTTATTTTTGTTTTTCAAGTTTTAAATGTTCTTTTTTGTGAAGGAACGTTTTTGCTTCTTTCAAAATCAGGACAGTTTTCTAACTTGGGACAATCATAATGGTTTGATCAACTTAATCATGGCAGGTGGAGGACCTGAAGTAGGTTACAAACACTAACTAGGGTAACCAAAGTTCCGTAAAATGTCCAGTTGGTATCAGGTAAATCCAGGTTCAGATCATTAAATTTTAAAAGTTGTTAAAGGTTCCGTTCATTGATTACATCAGTATTCTAAAAATCTTGAATCCATACCATTTGATTATTGTTGATGAATTTAGTATAAATAATTTTTAAACCTTGGTGAAGGAAGCAGAATATTATAGAAACCCCATACAATTCAGAAATTCTTTACAAAAAAGTGTATTAAATCATCTGGAACTATTGAACTAGCCAGCTTAGCATTCTATTGAGACTAATTGTTATATATGGCCTGAAAATGACCTGATACATCAAAACTTGTGGGCAGTGGAGACCAATAGTTCATTGCCACAGACAAGGTCTGTATGCAGTGGCAATGAGCTATTGGTCTTCACTGCCCACAGTTGTGGCATTTCAGATCAGTATTCAGGCCTTCTATGATGATTGGTCTTGATTCTATTGACATTTGTAACCTGCTAAACCAGTTAATTAAATTGATTAAGCACATTCTAACATAGTCAGGGTTCGTAACCAGCTTGAAAACCTGGAAAACACCTTGAATTTCATTTTAAATTCAAGGCCTTGAAAAAGCCTTGAATTGCGTAAAAAACTGAGAAAAAAACTTGAATTTTAAGACTGGACCTTGAGTTTTTTCCCTCCTGATACCTGGTGCTTTATTTTCGCTATTTATAACTGCAATAACCTTCATTTTTATCTGTTACGTTGAGCTGACCGGTGACGACGCGTCTACACGCCGCCTTTCACCCACTTGTGAAACGTGACCTCGTGATTGAAAACGGCCTTGGCTCAAGCAGGCATTTCACCTGGGCCGACCTGGCATTATTTTTCTGAAGACAGCTTAGAAATAGTTGTTTACTTTCATCGTTACGACTGAAGGCGCGCTAGATCTAGTCTGTAGTGACTATTATCTATAATTAGAGCAATTACCAGCCTATGTGTAGGCTAAACCCTCTGGGCCCTCCCTCACCGAAAATCTTCTTGTCCTATGTTATGGAATGAGGAATATGGGTATACCGTTATCTTTGTGTCTGAGTATTTTATTAGATTTTGTTTTTTGTATTCAGTGTTTCAGTATAATTGTCACTTAAATTTTGAGTCTTCTCTCGATCGTTAACATGTAGCTAGAAATAGTAGCCTAGATTTAGATCTAAGTTAGATGTAGTGAAGATAATTCGCGCTTAACCTGAAAACTCCATGAATTTTAGTCAATTTATTTATCTAGATAAATCTATTACATAGATCTAGATTGCTCAAGAAATATGCTAGATTTATGCTAAATCACTAGAATCTAGTGAAGATAATTCGCACACATCTATAAAAAGTAACTTGGATCTACAGTGATTCTAGAACTCTAGTCTAGAGTCTAGATTTACTGTAGATTCATTGAAGATAATATTCGAGCACAGCAGTGAAAAGTCACGCATTTATAATAGTGACCTTGAGTTAGTATAGAGTTTAGATTTACGGTGTGTTTAGATAATTGGTACACCACCATAAAAAGTCCTAGAATTTAGTGACTTAGATCTAGTCTCTAGATTTACGGTATATTTATATTTAGTGAAGATAATTCGCATATAGTATAGCCGTGAAAAGTCCGCGAATTTAGTGACTTAGTCGACTTAGATCTAGACTAGTCTAGAATACTCTAGATTTACACTAAATTAAATCACTAGATTCTAGAATGTAGTGAAGATAATTTTCTCATTGCACAGCCGTGAAAAGTCAGCGAATTTAGTGACTTAGATCTAGATCTACTGTAGATTTTACAAAAATATTTCTCAAACACCTGTAAAACGTCTGTAGAGTTATTTCAGTCTAATATTTTTAAAAAGTTATTCTTCTGAATTGCAAGCTCTTGTATGTGTTGTAATGTATTAAAAAGTTGCATTTAAATGCTTAGGATACTTTTTTTCAGTACTAAATA
>JADKLZ010005243.1:10875174-10887089 GCA_021533235.1 Biomphalaria straminea | reverse complement strand
TGCGATGCATACCTTGAAAATCTAAAATTCTACCTTGAAAACCTGGAAAATACCTGGAAAATCATTCATGATATTGGCTATGAACCCTGAAATATGATATTCTATTATTGTGAAATGTTTATATTCCTACTACTACCATCAATGTGAAATAGAAATCAACCTAGCCTTATGGAATATCTAAATAGCTGAACTTTATTTTAGATTCACTCTCATGTTGATGCTGCTGAAAACTATAATAAAGATTACAACAGGGTTAAGGACACAAATCTTCTATATTTTGTTTTCACTCCCATGTTAATGCTGATGGAAACTATAATAAAGATTACATCATGATCATGGCTAACAATTCCTCTGTATGTTTTGCAAATTGGCTCTAATTTTTTCTTTTATAAATCTCTTTTATTTTCCCTTTAAGAATTACCAAAATAGACTAACAGATATTTTAGCTAGTTCTAGAAAATTCAATCATGACTCACTTTGGAAGCAGTTTACTCTTTTGCCTTTTGGTTCTAAAGTATCCAAAACTTTACTTATAGAGCTTATGCTACAGCTGCTAAATTTAGCATTGTTTGGTAAGTTGCCTTGAGTTGCACTGGGAAACATGATGTAATTTCCTAAAGAAGCACCAGACTCAGTTGTTCCATAAGGGGCACAAGCTGAAGTTGTGTCATGCTGTAAGGACAAACATAGAAATAATATGAGGAATAATATTTTTTTGCATAGATAATTTATAAAGTATAAATATTAATGAATTAGTATGCTATAATGTACATAAGCAAGTGATTGTTATTAATATTATATTTATTCCATTCTACGTTAACAATTGAAATTGAGTTTTGGCCAGATGGACTAAAAAAAATGTGGATAAAAATTACTACATGATTTCAAACAAAGAAATCCTATGCCTGACTCGAACTCGACCACTAAATGAGGTTGTGACTGAGTGTGGCATAAGGTTTGTGGGACTTGTCCTCCAACAGAATGAATTATGCATACCAAGAGTTACAATGATATAGAGGCCAATACGAGGAAGGCGCAAACAGGGATGTCCTCATATAATTTAATGCTACACTCTTATAAAGAGCCACAGAGCAGTGGACAAGGTGGGAAGAGGCTGAAGAAATTGCCAGTGAAAGATCTTTATAAAGTAGTAATAGTTATTTGTTGTCAGGTATTTTGTTAAGTTGACTTCAAAACTTATTGAATATTTTGATTAGTAATTTTACTTCACAAGTGTTTGTTGAGGATTTAAAATAGCTTTAACCCTGGTATTTGTTTGTTGCTTATTTTCAGTAAGCCTTTTTATTATAGTTTTGCATAAGTTGATTGAGCATAATGTAGTTCTATAACAAGTTGAAATTTGGCTAGAATTGAAGATCATTTGAAACAGGGGATAACTATTAGCACCTGGAGCAGTTATTAAGGTATAATATTAAAGCTTCAAATGCTACAAAAAATTTTATGGGACTAAGCATATTTCATGAAATTGTGTTTAAAGGGAAACTCCGATGGTTTTTCAAATTTTCATTATTGATATGTTTAAATTCCGCGTAAAAAAAGTTGTAATAGTAAACATTTTACCATTTTTTATTTAAATGCTTAGAAACGTTTATATTTAATAAATTAGTCAGTAAATTCTTGACATCTAAAAAACGGTGTTCTTTGACATTTAGTTTTTAGGTTAGGCATACGTCATTTCCCTCAATAATACTGAAAAGGACGAAGATATATTTCTGTTATGAGAATGTAAACTTTACTGTATGGTTTTCTGTTATTCAGACTGTTTTGGATGCGCAGAAAAATTCCGTCAGAAAAACATCATTTACTAAGTTATTATTGCAAATAAAAAAAGAATAATATATTCATTATCTATAAATCCAAATACATATTATATCAAAATTGTCAAAACCATCGGAGTTTCCCTTTAAAAAAAAAAGGAGACATGAAATAAAATGACCTAGGATTGTATTTAGGGAATGACAGACTTAACAGTAATTTTTTGACAGAACAGTGGTGTTCTGGTTACAGGGGAAATTATTTGTTTAGAAAACAACTAAGTTAAGTCGTTATAAGAATCGGTTGTATTCTTAATCCTATTTTATAAATTACAGATGTTGTTTCAAAAGAGAAGATTAATTACATAGTATGCATTTCATGTGTCTATCTAATCATGCATGTTAATCAGTGACTTAAGCTCTGCTGATTCAGGGAACCCAAACCATTCTCTTATGGCCCTAGGGAAGAAGGAGCACTTGTAAGAATTAGTCCGAACATACGGAATAAGAAATGTGCCTCCATCTTTGTGTTTTTCTGAGTATTTTATGATTTCTTTTTCTATTTATAAAATATAGTTCAGTGTTTTATGTATTATAGTCTTCACTTTTTATTGTCTTGTCCTGAAGTGTCTCCAAATTTAGAGATTTTACTAATCATGTTACTTTAATCAAATGTGAATATTTGTTATAAACCTCACTGCTCTATTTTGCATTTGTTCTAATTTCTTAATGTTTTCTTGAGTTAGGTTACATTTATTCCAGAGGTTTTAGATTGGTTACTGCTTGTATTAGACTATTTAATTTAATGCTATCATGGTCAGATAATCTAAAGATATATCATACTCTATCACTATATAAAAAGATACTCTATCACTATATAAGAAGATACTCTACCACTATGGTTAAGAAGATATCTAAATTGTTTAAGCTACTGTTTTTTTTTTAATAATTTGATCTTGTGTAAAGTTTCTATAAACAGCTTATTTACATCCTTAAGGTTTTGGTGTTGGTCTATGGTTAATTTCAATTTATATCAGGTTCGAGTAGATTGAAGTCAACCATAATCCAAAAAAACTGCGTTTTTATTTTGTTCTTTAAGTTTAGTTTACTGATTGCATAATTCTTGCATATAGGCCTACTCTAAACTAGAATACAGTGGTCTGTATATATTGCCTATTATTAGGGTTATTGAGATAGTTTTAATTTTGAAAATGTTCATTCAAAATTGTATTAGTTTGGTAAAGTAATTTCTGAGTGAGTGTGGAAATTGAAATTTGCACAATCAGATGAAAAAGAAAAGTGATAGAGATAGTAAAGAAAAAAACTATAGGGTTTTTATTATTGATAGTGGGATGAGCTTTCCTAGGCCTTAGCTTATATATGTTTAAATATATATACCGGTAGATAGATTTCTACCTGAGCACCAAAATTGTGACCAACTTCATGAGCAAAAGTTAGCTGAGACACTCGAGATGGAACATCTTGTTTAAAGTTGATGAAAGTAACAATGCCAGTATTCAAACTGCGGTCACTGATTTTATTTGTACTGTCCCGTACAGCACCAAACTTGCCACAAACTCCAGAATTCCGAGCTGAAATAACAAGTTTTGGATAGATGTTGAGCTAAAAAATTAACAACCAGGGCTGTATGTGTCAGTTTAAAAAATATATAATTGCATTTACTTCTGAAAATAACAGCATAAATATCTTTTGTAAATGTATAACTTTGGTTCAAAAACTCTTAATATTTCAGTCATGTATTTTAGTTTTAATTGAGTACATTACTACAATTATAGAAAGATTTTTTTATTTGAAAAAATTGTTTATGTTTGTGTTATGTGTGCAGCATAGCGTGAATGTGGAATGGTGCGAATGCGTGTTGAAAGAGAGGAATTCAGGATGGAAAAATGAAAAACTAGGCGATTATTGATGTTATTAATGGTTTTTCAATATTAAAGTGTTCATCATCTACTAAATATATATATGAGTTTGTTTTAACATAATTAAGAGTCATCTCATCAGCTCCTAACAGTGTATGTGTGGTTAAACTAAAAAAAAACTTTTTTAAAATCTATTCTTATATAGCTTAGTGACTTAAGCTTTGCTTTTATTTTTATTGGAAAGTTGTTGTTTTTTTTACTTCAAAACCCAATTGGCTAAATTTATGGAATTTAGAGACTAATTTTCCTTTAAGCTTAAACTCAACCCCTCCACCCATGGTGACGCTCATGGAATTTTGGTGACTGTAGTTCGCTACATAATTTTATCGAAAAGTGGAGGTTTATCGTCAAAACACTCTTTTTGGGGAGTTTTACACTCAAACCCCACCTTGACTATGCTCATAGAATTTAGTGACTGTCGTTTGCTTTAGTTTTTTATGGAAGAGTGCTTTTTTAACCTTAAAACCCTCTACAGGGGATTTAAACTCAAAACCCTCATGAGGGGGTTTAAAACTTAAAACCACCTAGAGGGGTTTAAAACTTAAAACCTCCCTTAGCTATGTTTTTAACATGAAAATCCCCTGGATAGGGTTTTAAACTCAAAACCCTCCTTGGCTATGCATTGTAATTTGGTGATTGTTGTTCGCTTTATTATTGGATTGGGGGGGGGGAAAACATAAAACCCTCTGGAGGTCAGCTTTTAACTCACCCCCCCCCCTCTCAATGGGCTGCACATACTGCATTGTCTTTAGTCTACTTTTTTTTTTTTTAAGATGTGATTTTAAAATTAAAATCTACCCAACAAAAAAAATAAAAATTGAAGCAAAAAAAAAAAAACAGTCACAAAATCACAAGTGGAGGGAAAGTCATTTTGTTGGGGGGGGGGGTGAACCCAAGCCCCATGGCTATGCGCATGCTGTTTGCCTAAGGTTCATTTTTTTTTATTTCAACTCTTTAAACAGACATTTTCTTGTTTCAGCTTTTTTTCCCCAATATATTGGATTAACTAATAAAAATTAGACTAATTCTTACAGTCAGGTGTAGCCACCCATGCGAGGCCAAGTGTTCCACCATCAAAATCTCTGTAAGTAAAGGTATGAACCAAGCAAAAACTGTCATGATTTTCAATAGATGTTAAATCAAGAAAGTTGCTGACATCCAAGTTGTCAGTGCAATATCTGCTATCATATACATCACATGCTGTCATTATCTGTCAGAAAAAAAAAGATTAAGACAACTAAAATCATAAATATTATAAGACAAATTCATTGTCAAAAGATGCTCAGTATTCATTACATTTCTATATAATGAATAAAATTGTCATGGTCAACAAAATTGTATTTGTATATTTTCATAAATTAAAAAAAAACATTTATTATCAATCATGTAACATAAATGGTGTGTAATAGCTTTAATGCTGATAAAAAATGATGAATAAACATGACATTAATATAATTATATAAAAGCAGAACTAAGTACAGTGAGAGAGGAAGGTGAAAGAAAATTTGATAAAACATTGATAAACTCCAACCACTGACCTTCCAAACAACCCTATTGCCTAGCAGTGACCAGTACCAGTCTAACAACTAACTTGACCATTCAGGGTCATGTGACCCATCTAGAGCTTTCTACATTCCTCCATTCACTCTTACAAACACACAAATAATTATATTTTAGGGTCAACACAAAGTGGAGCCTGAAGGTTATTCCAAAAACAAAGACCCTAATTGAAATTGAATCCATCACTAACAGTATAACAGGAAAAAATAATACATTATATAGATAGCTTCAGAAATGGTAGTAATTAAGCATTTGAAACATAGATGGGCCATGAAGTTTTTGGTGAGAAAAAAATGATGAATAAACATGACATTAAAATATACTAGTAGCACTAGGGTACAGTGGTTATTGAGAGAAGAATGTGGAAGAAAATATAGATAAGCTTTGAAAAGGACTCAAGACATGGACCTCCATTTCTTCTTCTTCATCGCTTTCGTAGTAGTTAGCTTCTACACATGAAAAATCTTAAGCTTCAAAATTTTATTTTTTTTAAATATTAAAATTACACATGTATTGAAGATAATATCTGCAAGCTCTTCTTTCCTGGTCAAATATTAAAACTTGTTCATTTCCTTATGAACTTGAAGTGATGTCTGATCTACGCTTTGAAAAGCTGATTACATAGAAGTATATCCAGTGGCAGATCAGAATCAAGACAGCTAGAGATGATTAAAATCATTGTATGCCTTACTACATTATTGGTAAAGATGCATTTAAAATTCATTATATCTACCATTTACGTTTACAACTGTGGAAGGCCAGCCTTGTCATTCATATATATGGAAATGGGAAACAAAGGTGGTAGATGTGGGAGACATTTAGAATGATGGCTGCCTGTTTCAACAGATTACTCAGGAGAGTTTCTTGTGGGGGCATATTAGATGCATTTAGAGCTGCTAAAACAACAATAACAAGATGAAGGACAAAGACCAGATGGTTAGATACTTGAATGAAGTTTAATGCATACAGGCCACAGTCGAGTCTCTGTGTAATATGATGTCACCTTCAATTCCTAACACCAACTGAATAATACCAAGATAAACTAGTTTAAACCCATTATCCGTAACATCACTTTAACATCACTAAATGTCGTGTTCAAAGTCCATCAACTATGGTGCTTCTCTATACTAATAAGTGCCTAACAGATTGTAACAACCAAAATTTAATAGTCATTGTTGGTCATTGTGCTGGCCACATGACACCCTGCCTATAAGTCATTGGCCATAGAAAAGAATGACTTTAACATCATCTGCCCCATGGATCACAAGGTCTGAAAGGGAAACTTTACTTTTATTTTATTATCTCAACTTACTATGTCTGGTAGAAAGTTTGTACATGTTATTTCTCCCACAACTAATCTTGGATCAATTTCAAATTTTGTACAATTATTTCTAGTACCTAAAAAAACCAAGTACCAATAATAAAAAAACACAATTAGTTAATCAACTATTGGTAATTAATTATTTTGATTGGTATCAAACAAGGGAAAGAAATTGTGCTTGATAGGTGTGATGGCATAAGTTGAAAAAGTCCCCTTGAGGAGGCTTAAGCCCAGAGTTCAAATTTAAGGTGTTTTTTTTAAAGGGATCACAGTAAAATTTACCCAGATACCCCCTTTTTTTATCCCCTCCTGTTGAGATGTCCTTAAGGTTCAAGATAAAATGAATCCCTTTTATGAACCTTTTGACATGAGAAAGGATTTTATCCCATGGCCAACATGAGGAATTGGCTCTTCACCAACCCCTCTGTCTGGAGTACCGGAGCAACTAGATGATCATATAATCACATCCATTTGGTCATGGGTCACGGTACCTTAAACCAATGCAATGGGTTCCCCATCCCATGTGAGGCTGGGAGGCCAAGTCCATATACCTATAATGTACCATTGGGAGGTATGCGCCCTGCTAGGAATTGGCACAATGGGTAGCAGATTGGGTAGTAAGCCTTTCTCATATCCTCATGATGTGCAAGTACACTAGCTAGAGCGTAACTGTGGTAGCCCACTGGAGGCCCTATTAGCTCTTGTTCTTAGCCTTTCTGCTTTTTCAGTCAGAAGTTTCCATGGAGGCACCATGCTGAGGCAACAGAGCTTTTCCCTCCCTTCCAGACAAGTGATAGGATACTTGCACTTTGAGAAAGCTAAAAGCATGAAATGATGCTAAACAAAAACAATTGCTAAAAATATTTCTAATCACACAGATTTATTGTTAGTCTAGATCTATTAAAAATTGATTTACATCACTGATCCAAATTAGTTGATACAATTTCATTTAATACTTTTTTAAAAACTTTTTTTTTTATGTTTCTTGTTATATATTTCAGATGTTCAGTTAGAACATTGTAGTGTAGCATGGCAGGAGTTAGAACCCCAGACTTTCAAGACAACAGTGCAAAATGCATACTACACATTATTATATTTACAAAAATGCATGTCAATTTAAAAGTACAATGTATTTTTTTTAACTTACTATGGATCGCTGCAACTGGAATCTAACATTTCTGTAATTACCAAAACTTGTAACTGGATATATATCATTTAAAGCCTTTATGTGACTTGCAAATAAAGATAGAATTTCTTCTTTAGCTGCCTGTAATTAGAGATGAAGTAGTTTATTGTATAATCAAACAAAACATTGATGCTTAATATTTGTTTCATTATATACACAAACCAAAACAAAGTAATGAAATGTGAAGTAAAAATAATTGTTTTAAATTACCCTGACAAGAGAAAATGATATGTAACTTACTCCAGGATGTTTATTTTCCATATGTCTATAAAGTAAATTATCTGCTCTTAGACTCATGAAGCAAGTAGTTTTGTCAGTTATTAGTTGTCTTTTTGACCTTGAATACTTCATATTGACTTCTTTTGTGTACATATTGTACTCTAAGGGAATCTATCAAAATTCAAAATGTGTATTTTAAATATTACACATAGTAGCTAGGTGTGCAGAAATATCTTAAAAAGACAGCAGACTTATAATGTAATCTCTATCAATCAAAATTTATGGTCATACATTAAATCTTAGTAGATAGAAACGACAGGAGTAGCCCTATTAAAATGAGAAAATTACACATATGAAAGAAAGGAAACATGGAATGAGTTGCATGATTCAGCTAGGAAAACCAATGACTTAGCAGAGCCTACATTTCTAATTAACATGCACAGCTAGATTAACTCATGGATAAGGGCAGTAGGTAATTTTCATCTCTCTGATGAAGGAAACATCTGCAATTTATAAAAAAAAGTATTAAGCTGACTTGGAAAATTTAGATTAATTTTTGGTAGAGTAGAGAAGTGGTCAAAAATAAGAGATGTTTGCCTCAATTGATTATTTATTTATTTAAACTAATTGAAATGAACTTTAACAGAAATCAGTAATAACCTATATCAGTGACATCACTAAGGTCGGTGTCACAGGGTGCGGTAAGATTGGGGTGTCACCCCCCCCCCCCAGGAAAAATTAATCTTCCCCTCAAAAACAAACAACTTTCTTTATTTTAACCAATAAAACTGTAAGTTAATTAATAAATTCTTTATACTTGAAAAATGGTTTTTGATACTATTTTAAAATGTCTTTGTTTTTCACATGCATTTTATCATAAACATTAAAAATGTACTATCATAGAATTGAGAAACCTTGAGTTGAACATATTTTTACTAGTATTTCTCAGCTGATTCCAAAAAGTCAAATCAAGCACTGAACAGGTTTACGTCCTGCTAAACCGCGTCTTAAAAGCATAGAATACCAACAAAGGACAAAATTCTGTTTTTTAGAATTTAAAAAAATTAATTTGATAGCATTCATCTAAATTACTCTGAAAAATAGCATGCAAGAAAGGCATCTTGCAACAATTTGTCTAGATTCAGTGACATGTCTAAAGCAAAACAAGAAGTTGTCTTGCAACAGATGGTAGAATTCTTCAACATCGATACGGATATGAGATAATGGTGTATCTTATCCCCATTTCTCTTTCTAGTAGCCATCAACAATTTCATTAAACTGACTGCATTCAGATTCCCATGGCATAAACCAAACTGAGTTGGATTTTGCAGTCAACATAGCATTACTTTAAAATACAATTAAATGTATACACGAGATGACTGATAAAGACACACTCAAAGCTATACATGTAGGGTGCAGGTTATCCAGTTCTCGATCAACATTGGTCATACAGATCTTGAACAAATAAAGTTAACCTATTTAGGAAGTGTTATCTCAAGTGATGGAGATGCAAATCATGGTGTTGCATGTCGGATTGGAAAGCAGGAGCTGTTTTTCAATAAGTACAGCTTATCTGAACAAAAAAAATCAATTATCATGGAGATTAAAATCCACCTACTCAATACAATTATTGTCCCAACGGCCATCTACGTTTGGAGGCGTGGAAGGTTAAAAAAAAGAGACTAAGTAGTGATGGCTAAGAAGGATCCTTCGAATTTTACCAATAGAGAAATCTTTTCTAACACAGGTATTCGCCCTCTAAGGGAAGTGTCGACTGAAAGTCAATTCACATTTGTGAGACATATCATTAGAAAAGACGAAACACGATTACCAAAGTCAGCAAAAGCTGAAAAGACGAAATAAAAAAAAAAAGGCCGTCCATGTCTAACCTTGCATCACACCTCTGTCCTGAATTTCGTGGGCACCTGCTAAGAAGTGGCTGTTAAAGTCGCCTTAGAGTGATTTCTGTTAAGAAAGCTTGCAGCCTTATGCTCGAGTAGCATGCGAGAGGCTTACATCTTTGCGTTTTTCAACACATTAAAACAATGATCCTTACGTTCACCATTCAACTGGTCAGATGTTTGGGGGAGTGCCTTCAATTTATTTAAAGTTGTTCGGGGCAAAGCCCCCGGCACCAAGCGTTTTTCTACATTTCTGAGCTTTAGAAACTTTTTCTCCTGGCGTCTACAACACATATTAAAGTCAAAAAGAATTAAATTAAGAAGGTTTGGGACATGTTGATACTAAATTGTGAGAGAAATTCGATTCAGTAATTTTTTTCTAAAAAATGGATTTTGGAAAAGTGCATTTTTTCTACTTGGGTGTCACCCCTTTTTGGCTGTCACCAGGTGTGGACCGCACCCCCCCCCACATGCCTAGTGATGCCACTGACCTATATAATTATGAAAAAGAAAGTAACACTTTTAACAAGACAACAACAGATTATCACGATAAGGAAACAACATATCTTGGAAAAAAGTCCATTCTCTAAGGTCCTTAATCATTTCTGAAAATAATTGGATGATTAAATGGGTACTGATTACCCTTTAAATTCCACTACTAGATACAAATTGTAATAATTTTTTTTAATGGCTTTTGCAAGCTATATGTTTATGTTAAAATTAATTTATTTATTCTCAAATACATGTTTGTTAATGTTTCCATTTCATACCTAGGGGCAAATAAGGAAGAGCTTATCTGTTGTTTGTTTTGCTTTTTTTTTGGCTGATGTGGTAAGCACAATTATTAACCAATTTTGGTCTTCTCCAGGGGTGTTTTAAATTTTTAGAAGTCCCAAGTTACAGTCTTCACTGAGATCCATATTGGAGACCACTTGGTTCAGCAGTTACCACTTTACCACTCAAATACTATACCACATAAATAATGTTTATTTTGAAATTTATATACCACAACTTGAAACATTCTATAGTTAGTATTAGATTCTATAACTTTAACCACTCTTATTTTCAGTATTATATTCCATACCTTCATCCATTTCATTGTATTCTTCACCTTCCCTTACTACTTTTCAATATTGGTTGCAAAACAGGTTGTAGCTAGATTATAACCTGGTTTCATTTTACGCGAGCACGCTGCTCTGCCTCATCATGGCACCCGCATGGAAGCGACTACCAGAGGAAGTAGTTAGGCAAAAGAGTAACAAATAGACTCCGGTGGGGGTGCCCATGGCTGGACGAGAGTCTACTTGTCGCCCGGCATGGAGTAGCAAGAAAGCTCCCACAAACCTGTCACGAATCCATGTGCTGTTCCTCAAGGGACCGTCTCATTAATGGCATATCCCGCACGGTTAGCGTGGTAAAACATAGGAAAATGGCGGCGGCCCCCGGTATCAACTTGGCCTTCGGCCATGATTTCTAGTCCATGCGTCTGGAAGGTCAGTTATATCAGACATAGCAATGCCCTATAGGCATTGACTCTGGTCTCTCCCAGACAGAACGGTGGTTCACACAGGTTATTTTTCTTTCCTGTTTGGCGGCCAAACAGATTTCTTTTCAAACTTAGAGCTCAAAGAGCCTGCAGCTCAGCTCTTAGACTATCACACAGTTTCATTTTATCCATAGATATTGGATTGAATAAAGCTAAACTCTCTTAAATAGAATTACTAATTTCTTGTTAAGTAGTTCAGGTCATTATAATCTTTAATTTCTGACTTCAATGTGCAGTAGATAATTATTAGTTTTATTATCAACATTTCATGTTAAGGGTCTATGAATAATCTTCTAATAATATTACAATAATGTATATACCTACAAGAAAGAAATCTTTAGTATTAAGAAAATGCCATTTATTTCTAATATATTTCTATTTTTACATTTAATTAATGTAAAATAAATTTTTGCACATGTTAATTACATTTGGTAGACTACATATACAGTTCTCATTTTATTGACTAA